>MU226986.1:3119805-3151315 GCA_018584345.1 Thuja plicata
TATATATATATATATATATATAACAGTCTTTTAGATTTCTAATATTTTCCAAGAAGTATGTACATGAATGTTTATCTATATATACCAAGAAATCCATTTTATTATTAAGAAGAAATGTAATGATGAAACATCAAAATAAATACATATATTAACATATGGCTAAATTTTGATTACATCTTTCAATCTTATATAACAATGTTTATAACAACACAATCAAATGATAATATTTTTTTACAAGATTCTAGATATAAGTAGTAGACTCATGTTTGGATGCGACACATATTTTTTTGTAATTGTTTTCCAAATAAATAATTAATTATCATTTTTCTACTACAAATTTTTGAGAATATAATAAATATCATGTCTAACCACCTTAACTTAGTCTAAAATTCATCAAATTAATTTTTTTTTTAGTTTTTTATTGTAGTAGGAAAAGCATAGAATGTGACTCATATTTTGGATTTCAAAAATGTTATCTCGTTTGAAAGTTATAGCTATTTTTCAATCAGTCTATTAATCAGGACTAAAAAGATAAGAAGTAGGCGTCTGTCAGACCACCTTAAACACAATCAAATGATAATATTTTCTTACTAGATTCTAGATATAAGTAGTAGATTAATGTCCGGATGTGACGCATATTTTTTGTAATTTATTTCCAAGTAAATAATTAATTATGAATTTTCTTCTACAACTTTTCCAGAATATAAAAAACCTCATGTCTGACCACCTTAACTTACTCTAAACTTCATTAAATTGAATTTTTTTGTTTTATTTCTTGTAGTAGATGAAGCATAGAATGTGACACATGTTTCAAATTTAAAAAATGATATATCATTTGAAAGTTATAGCTATTTTTCAATCAGTATACCAATCAGGACTTCTTTTTCACATCGCCACTTTTTGGCATACCATGATCCTGCACATACCCTATTTACACACACACACACACACACACACACACACACACACACACACACACACACACACACACATATTTCCAGAAAGTATGTACATAAATGTTTATCTATATATACCAAGAAACCCATTTTATTATTAAGAAGAAATGTGATGAAGGGAGCTCCCCTTAATACCACAAACACATAACAGAAACAGAGAAACAACAACGATTTGCAGGAACAGAAAATGGGCTTCTTATTATCTCCACAAATGTGGAATTACAAACTTTCATAATTACAATATGCAAAGCCACATGGGCATTTTACTTACAATCTTCTGTAGGACAAAGCCTTGAATTATTACTCCGTGCCACCCAGAACTGCCCTAGACAACCCTACGGGCCTTCTTTATATAGGCAATTTCCACCACCCGAGAAGGTTCCAGAAGTCTAGCCATTAAGGCCGACTACCCTTAACATTTAATTATTTTTTTCACTTTTATTACAAAAAGGGTCGGCTTTGAATATTTAAAAAATATGAGATTAGGTAGCCCAACTTCCGAAAACCATAACTTTTGAACCGTAACTCCGTTTGGCTATTATGACCACTTTTCGGAAATGGGAGATCGCGATCTACAGTTTCTGACTAGCAAAGTGCTAGTCAGCTAGGGGTTCGACCTCGATCCGGAGCCTCTAAGGTCCTGAAAATTGAGCTCAAAGATTTTGCACCCTAAAATCTCAACAGTAAATCCTTAATAACTTCGCCAATACAGATGATCTGGCAATGAAATTTAANNNNCATTCTTATATGACTAAGATGAACCTTCACCTGAAAAATTAGAACATTCTGAGTTCAAATGACCAACTTACTAAAAATAGTAAGTTTCCAAATATAGCAACTTTGTACAAAATAGCCCTTATTGAATAGTAAAACACATATTTTTGGGTGATGCAAGATTGCCCTTACACCCAGGATGCTCCTGCATCAAAATGTAATGATGAAACATCAAAATAAATACATATATTAACATATGGCTAAATTTTGATTACATCTTTCAATCTTATATAACAATTTTTATAGCAACACCTATATATATATATATATATATATATATAGACACACACACACACACATATATGAATATATTTTTAAAAAAGTACATTTTGCAAAAAGAATTAATAAATAAATAAAGAGGGATGGGGAGGGGCTTGGCATAGCACAACTCGCTCCCCATAATGCACCGCACTATTAGTATTTGGGGTGGGGAGGCCTTAATTACCCGCCCACCCGTAATGGTTGCCGCTGCCACCGCTTAGCCATGGGTGGTTGTGCCACCACGAGTGGGGTGGGAGCCGAGCTCACCCTTCTCGCCATAAACCCATCACTTCTTCCCCTCTGCGTGTAAAGGCCATCGTTCCACCTACAGAAATCCCCATGTGGCACCTTGTGGTTCTTAATAGTGGAAGTGGGAAGGGGGCCGAGTCCTTTTTCCCCCACTGAAACCCTCGTCATCCCTATCTACATAACAGCATGGTCGCTGGATTTTGTTGCCAATGCATATACATATATGCAAATATATATGTATATACACTTCATGTATATACATATATATTTGTGTATATGTATATCTCTATTCTTCTCTCATCCATGGTTGTTTCCTCCCTTCAACAATACCGGCACATTCAAAAATCTAGGGTTAGGAAATTGAGAGCATGTGAGAAAGAAAGAGGAGAAAAAAAAGAGTAGTCCCATTTTATAGATTGTCTTATTGGAGCCATGACCCTAATTTCAAATTAGGGTTAGAGCTTATCCCATGTGTGTAGACTTTTTAGTTTTATTTAATTTATTTACTTTTACCTTAGTGTAGATCTTTTATGGAGATGAAATTTAGATTTCCTTAGGTGGGAAATAGAATTAGTCTATTATTATCTTTTACACTAGATTTTCAAATGGGATAATTAATTTTAAATGTAGAAGTTTAATTAAATGAGCGGCCTTTTAATAATGCCTCTTTAAAATTTAATAGTAAACAATTAGAATTCTCTAATATGTTTAATGCTGGAGTTAGATAATAATAATTCTAATAAAGCTTGTAGGACAACTTTATTAAAAATCTCATTGTGAAAATAGGATGGAATTTAAATGGGCATTTTAAAGACATTAAGTTCTTTGTTAAATATTAAAATATTCTAATCCAGTGAATTAGAGAATTGTATCAAATTGTATTGAAATTATTAAACTAATGACTTTAATGATATCCTTAGGACAAGTGTATCATTATTATTTTTTAGGGTGAAATTAAGAACCTAGGAGAGTAATGGTCAAGGTTTATTAAATTCTCTTAACTTTATAATGTTATTTTTACATGGTCAATACATATGGCCAGTGTATTGCCCAGAGTAAAAAATATGTTATGATACAATAAAATAACTATTTGAATTTAAGTATAGTTTAACTTTGAGCTTGGGCGTTGAAAAAGTTGAAACCCAAGTGTAATACATCTTTAAGGGGGGGGGGGGTTATCCACAATATGACTAGAGAATTGTGTTATTTATTGAACACATAATTACAAATATTTTAGTTATTTTTTCCCACCTAGGGAATGAAGTCATTATTGTCTAGATTATGAACTAACAACATCTAGATCATAGAATATGCATTTAGTTCAAAATGTTCTCAACTTTACACATGTATCTGATTTTAACTTAGGATGGTTAGGATATCCATCTAGATAAACTTATCCTTACAAATCATGGGTTGAGGGACATTGACTCATGTCATGATTTCTCCTCAACCCTAATATTGTCAATAAACCATCTCAACCACCCTAAATTTATCCTGTACCTAACCCTGTTAGTTCGTGTAAGCTCTTAGTAAACATGGGTTAATAGACCCTTTACCCTTTTAGATATTCCTTTTCAATAAAAAGTTGTCATCTTACATGCAAATGAGGCATGACATTTTGGTATCAAAGCCATGTCTCAAACCTTGGAACCTTAAAACCCATTATGTTTAACTTTTTTAACCTTTAAACTTTGATTGAAACTTGTAGGATACCTCCCATTACTTGTCAGGCTCACTAATGTGGAGGAGGTTGTGGTCATGCCCATGTGGCACCAGCTCATGATGAGAAAGAGGTAGAGGGTTCTAGGGTGGATGCAAGAGAGGAGCAGGAACCTCCTCTTGATCAGCCACTGATTTTGAATCAGGAAGTACTGAATACCCTCCTGAACCTAGTAGGGATATTTATGGATAGATTACCACTCAAAGATCAGATACCAGGGCCAGGGGAGCAGCCCATGAGCGGAGTAGGAGTCCTCCTACTCAACAAGTTGGGGAGAAGGCAAAGTAGGAGGGTGAATCTGTGCACATGGAAGATCCACCACCAATATTTGTACCTCAGATGGGTAGAGGAGCATCCCTGGATGTGGGAGATCAGAATAAGGATTTGCTACACCTCAGACCACCACCTTTTTTAGGGCCATGGATGAGATCGAGGCTAAGGCATGGTTATTGAGCTTAGAGCGATGCTTTGGTTTGCGCTCATAAGAGAGTAATGTGGGGGCTTGATTTTCCATCCACTTATTGAGAGGTGGAACATCGATTTGGTGGTGACAGGAAGTGTTCAAGAGTAACCTGGCTATTGACATCCTCACTTGGGATAAATTTATAGAGAGATTCAGGGATCGATACCTCTCAAAATATTATAGACAAAATCATATAGAAGAATTCCACGATCTCTAGTAGAGAGGCCTAGCTATTTCTCAGTACAAGAGAAAATTTCTCAAGCTTCTACCTTATGTGGAGTACATGAAGGATGAGAAGCTCTGTGTCAACCACTTTGTTAAGGGGTTAAAAAACACTATATTTGGACCGGTGCACATGGAAAAACCAAGGAATCTACAAGAAGTCCTAAAGAAGGCTTTGATTACAGAGGAGGTAGAGGGAAGAGGACATGATAGATGGGGTCGGTCAAAAAACCACAAAACAAAAATTCCACACCTCAGAGTAAAGGATATCAAAGAACCCCTTGGAAGGGGAATCTGAGGGACTCATCGAGGACCTTTAGAGTCCCACAGCCTCATTCATAGCAGACTCAATAGAGTGAGAGATCTAGACCACCATAAAGACAGTAGAGATTTAAGCCCAAACAGTGGTAGGAACATGGGCCTAGATGAGATCAAACGTCACATGCACCATACATACCTCTAGTGAGGACTCATCAGACCTCTTGTGGTGAGTTTAGCAGTTCTAGTAAGATACGCAGATTGCAGTACACCTGATCATAGGGTATATAGATTCTATCCTGAGGGCCATATTTCACTTGTGGTGCCATAGGGAATTTTGCTAGGGACTGCTCTCAGGGAGGTGGTCAGCATTCAATAGCATCAGAGGCCACAGTTGGGGACTTGGGTATGTCCCATAGAGACTTTGCAGTGGTTGATAACTGCCAGGCTAAGATTGGGCCATAGTGATTGAGGCAGCAGGTATGATTCAAGGTAGTATCATCACTATCCTATTTGATTAAGGAGCTACTGATACTTTTGTTTCCCCATTTGTAGTAGAGCCTTGCGAGCTAGTGGCAATTAAATAGGAGGTGAATTTGGAATTTGAGTTAGCATCAGGTGCTAGCTAGGTATAAGTTGACTCTGTAATAAGAGATTGTTAGATACAAATAGGAGATATGACCTCGATGATTGATCTAGGTATCACACCTCTTGTTTATTATGATGTAGTTATTGGCATGGATGGTCTTTACACCCACAATGCCAAGATGGATTGTAGAAAAAAGAGGGTTGAGTGTGTAGATTGTTTAGGTTCACCCATGGTCATTTTAGGAGTTTGGAGATGCATATCTCTCTATGTGATCTCCATCATGCAACTCAAGAAATTCATGCACAAGGAATGTCAGTTATTTTCTATCACCATTAGTGATAGAGAGGAGGACAAGGAGAAGGGAACCTCCCTTCATGACTTCCCTATATTATAGGAGTATGCAAATGTATTTCCCTCAAAGATACCTAGTATGCCCCCACCTAGGGTAGTTTATTTTCATATAGACCTTGTGCCAAGAGATAAGCCATTATCTAGAGCCCCTTACAAGATGACTACTAATAAGATCAATGAGCTCAAGATTAAGTTAGAGGAGCTCTTGGAGAACGGGCATATTTTCCCTAGTGTTTCACCTTAGGGAGCACCTATTATCTTCATCAAGAAGAAGGATAGATCACTCAATTGTGAATGGATTACTATATGATTAATAAAGTAACCATCAAGAATCTGTATCTTCTCTAATATCGATGATTTATTTGATCAGCTTTAAGGCACTCGAGTATTCTCTGAGATAGATCTAAAATTAGGGTACCAATAGTTGCATATTGTGGAGAGTGACATGTACAAGAGAACTTTCTACATGAGGTATGGCCACTATGAGTTTACTGTGGTTCCATTTGGCCTCACAAGTGCTCTAACAATATTTTTGTGTCTTGTGAATGGAGTATTTTGTACCTACTTTGATAGATTTGTGGTCATGTTCCTAGATGACATATTGATTTATTCTTGTAATGAGGAGGAGCATGAGGAGAAACTACGATAGGTTTTGCAGTGCTTGAGAGATAATTAGTTATATGGAAGTTTGTCAAAGTGTGCCTTCTTTAGGATAGAGGTCCAATACCTTGGAAACATTATAATAGGTGATCAGATCATAGTCAACCCATAAAATATTAGAGCTATCATGGATTGGGAAACACCCACCATTGTGACTAAGGTTAGGAGCTTCATGGGATTACTAGGCTACTACAAATGGTTTGTTGAGAGCTTCTCTAGAGTGGAATTCCCTCTCACTTCCCTTTAGACAAAGGGAAATATATTTGAATGGATGGAGAAGTATGAGAGAGAGTTTTAGTAGCTCAAGAGATCCCTTACTAGTG
The DNA here is from genome assembly GCA_018584345.1 of Thuja plicata. Classification (NCBI taxonomy): domain Eukaryota; kingdom Viridiplantae; phylum Streptophyta; class Pinopsida; order Cupressales; family Cupressaceae; genus Thuja; species Thuja plicata. The sequence goes on from MU226986.1 coordinate 3,126,632, forward strand.
CACCTATCCTAGCTATGCCTGATCCTTCAACAGAATTTGTGGTATGCACAGATGAATCCTTAGATGGACTTGGAGCATTCCTTATGCAGGATGGATGAGCCATTTCCTATGATTCTAGGAAACTCAAGACTCATGAGCTTAATTATCCTACCCATGACCTTGAGTTAGTTGAAGTGGTTCATGCATTAGTGAGGTGGAAAAACTTTCTTTTGGGGCACCGTTTTGATCTCCATTCAAATCACCAAAGCCTCTAGTTTTATTTTGATGTCCACTACATCAAGGGGAAGGAGAATGTTGTAGAAGATGCCTTTAGTAGGAGGTGACATGTGCTCTCCTCCATGGCTACTAGTACTGATTTGAGGGATCACATACTTTAGCACTTGCTTGATGATGAGTTCTATTCAGAGTATCTTTAGTTGGATCAATTTCACATGCCCCTTAATGGGAAATTTGATGGATATTCCTTAGAATTTGATGGAATTATTTTTCATAGGGGCCACATTTACATCCCTACACCCAGTGGGTTGCATGATTTCATTATAGTTGAGGTTCATAAAGCACCATATGCAACACACCCCAGATTCAAGAAGTTGCATGAAGATCTAAGGTAGCTCTATCACTGGCTAGGTATGAGATTGCACATTACTAGGATTATTGCTGGATGTATAGAGTGTCCAAGATTTAAGGAAAGCATAGCCATCTAGGTGGGTTTCTTTAGCCACATGAGGTACAGGTGTGGAAATGGGACACTATTTTCGTAGACTTTATTGTTGGTCTACCTATGTCTTCTCACTGCCATGATGCCATCATGGTGATACTAGATAGGTTGACCAAAGTTTCCAACTTCACACCCATATGTACCACTTTCACAACACCTGCAGTAGCACAAGTACTCTTGTGGGACATTATCATCCTCCATGACATTCCTCATAAGATTATATTTGATCATGATTATCTCTTTACCTCTTCATTTTGCAGAGAGTTATAGATAGCATTGGGCATCAGGCTCAATTTTAGTATAGGCTATCACCCCTAGACAAATGGAAAGACTGAGAGAGTTAATAAGGTTTTAGAGCATATGTTGCAGATTTATGTTATTGATCACCGGTCTAGATGGGAGGAGTACCCTCACTTAACATAGTTTGCCTACAATAATTGGCATCAGACATCCTTGGGTATGCCTCCTTATCAGTTCTTTTACAAATGGTCATGTCGAACACCATTGAGTTGGGATAGAATTCAGGATAGGGTATCAGTTGGGCTAGATTTAGTCAGGGACATTGATAAATTGGTAGTTTTGATCAGGCACCATTTGAGAGAGGCTCAGGATAGACAGAAGAAATATGCAGACACGAAGAGGGTTGACAGAGTCTACATGGTTGGAGATAGGTTTTTTGTGAGAGTGCATCTACATAAGAGTCTGATTCATTTTGGAAAAGGCTCTAAGCTCTCACCCTGATTTGTAGGACCTTTTGAGATTTTGGAGAGGATAGGACTAGTTTCCTATCGTCTAGCTCTACCACCTAGCCTATTGTGCATCCACAATGTGTTCCATGTATCTATTTTGAGGAAATATATTTATGATGAATCTCACATTATTGATTGGGATGCCTTGCAGGTGGAGTTAGATGGGAAGTTGGCTTTGGAGCCCATCTGCATAATATCTTAGCAGACATTGGCTCTTTGATTCCGAGAGCTGGACCAGGTTAGGGTCCAATGAGATTGTGATGATGAGGTTATGACCTCATGGGAGGATGCAACATGCATGAGAAATGAGTAACCCTGCCTTTTTGATGAACTCCAAGAGGAAGTTCATGCCTAGAGATGGAGGATGTGAGGTCCTACCCCCTACCATCTTTTCAGAGCTGATACTTTTATATTATGTTTATCAGGATGATACATTATTTTTGATACATTGACTTAGTGGACAAATATTTCCTATCATAGATATCATATGATGATTCTATTTTGATGATGTTTGGATATATGGTTATATGCTTATGGTTCTTAGATGTTGATGACATGTCTTACCAAGTTGTCATTCTATGTTTCTAAATTTTTAATTTTAGCATTTGACATATGAATGTGGATTATAGAGTTGAATTCTACAAATTATATATAATGGTTAATTTTGAGTGTTAGATAAGCGATTTGAAGGATTTTGTCATTGATCAGTTCTATGTATATGGATGACCTAATTCTAAAAATAATATATAATTTATGATTAGATAAATGTATTATAATGTATATTATCATGTATCTATGATTTCTTCCTGGGAGTATTGATGCTTTGTTCAAGTATGCAGGTGAATAAACCATGGATTTTAAACTAGGAAAACAAGATTGGATTAATGTTAAAATCCTTGTTAAGCCAAGGTTAACCCTAAAGAGTGAAATAACCTTATTTTAATGTTATCTATGTTTGTAAATGTGATTATACATGGTTTTAAATTTAATTTATTCAATTTATGTAAATTACAACTAGGCATGCCATTGTGTCAATGTGATGTACTTTGCAGTGCCAATTGGGACATTTATTTGTGATTTGGCATGCTCATGGGGTTAGGGAGGTTAAGGTTTCACCCTAGGTTACCTTGTAGTGTTCCCATATAGGGTTACTTTCCTTGAAAGCCTAAATAAAGAGTCCCATCAAAGAATTTCGTGGGTTAACTCTTCGTGAGTTTTAGAGGGGTTAAAATAAGCCCAAGGGGATAGTTAAGGTTAAAAATAACAAGTCCTATAGGTATACTATGGGTTAGGGGTTAATTTTTGATGATTAGAGTGTCTTAATCACATTTATGACCCATAAAAAGTACCATTCTTTAAGGGGGGGTTTATCCACAATATGACTAGAGATTTGTGTTATTTATCAAACACATAATTAGAAATATTTTAGTTATTTTTTCCCACCTAGGGAATGAAGTAATTATTGTCTAGGTTTTGAACTAACAACATCTAGATCATAGAATATGCATTTAGTTCAAAACATTCTCAACTTTACACATGTATCTTATTTTAACTTAGGATGGTTAGGATATCCATCTAGATAAACTTATCCTTGCAACTCATGGGTTGAGGGACATTGACTCATGTCATGATTTCTCCTCAACCCTAATATTGTCAATAAACCATCTTAACCACCCTAAATTTATCCTGTACCTAACCTTGTTAGTTCGTGTAAGCTCTTAGTAAACATGGGTTAATAGACCCTTCACCCTTTTAGATATTCCTTTTCAAAAAAAATTTGTTGTGTTCTTACATGCAAATGAGGCATGAAATTTTGGTATCAAAGCCATGTCTCAAACCTTGGAACCGTAAAACCCATTATGTTTAACTTTTTTAACCTTTAAAATTTTATTGAAACTTGTAGGATACCTCCCATTATTTAGCAGGCTCACTAATGTGGAGGAGGTTGTGATCGTGCCCATGTGGCACCATCTCATGATGAGAAAGAGGTAGAAGGTTCCAGGGTGGATACAAGAGAGGAGCAGGAACCTCCTCTTGATCAGCCACTGATTCTGAATCAGGAAGTACTAAATACCCTCCTGAACCTAGTAGGGATATTTATGGATAGATTAACGCTCAAAAGATCAGATACCAGGGCTAGGGGAGAAGCTCATGAGCGAAGTAGGAGTCCTCCTACTCAATGAGTTGGGGAGAAGGAAAAGTAGGAGGGTGAATCTATACACATGGAAGATCCACCACCAATATTTGTACCTCAGATGGGTAGAGGAGCATCCCAGGATGTGGGAGATCAGAATAAGGATTTGCTTCACCTTAGACCACCACCTTTTTTAGGGGCCATGGATGAGATCAACGCTAAGGCATGGTTATTGGGCTTAGAGCGATGTTTTGGTTTGCACTCATATGAGAGAAATGCGAGGGATTGATTTTCCATCCACTTATTGAGAGGTGGAACATCGATTTGGTGGCGACAGGAAGTGTTCAAGAGTAACCTGGCTATTGACATCCTCACTTGGGATAAATTTATAGAGAGATTCAGGGATCGATACCTCTCAATATATTATAGACAAAATCATATAGAAGTATTCCATGATCTCTAGTAGAGAGGCCTAGTTGTTTCTCAGCACAAGAGAAAATTTCTCTAGCTTCTACCTTACATGGAGTACATGAAGGATGAGAAGCTCTGTGTCAACCACTTTGTTAAGGGGTTAAATAACACTATATATGGACTGGTGCACATGGCAACACCAATGAATCTACAAGAAGTCATAAAGAAGGATTTGATTATAGAGGAGGTAGAGGGAAGAGGACATGATACATGGGATCGGTCACAAAACCACAAAACAAAAGTTCTACACCTCAGAGTAAAGGATATCAAAGAACCCCTTGGAAGGGGAATCTGAGGCACTCACCAGGGACCTTTAGAGTCCCACACCCTCATCCATAGCAAACTTAGCAGAGTAAAAGATCTAGACCACCATAAAGACAGTAGAGATTTAAGCCCAAACAGTATCAGGAACATGGGCCTAGATGAGATCCAACATCACATGCACCATACACACCTCCACTGAGGACTCATCAGACCTCTTGTGGTGGGTTCAGTAGTTCTAGTAAGATAGGTTGATCATAGTACACCAGATCATAGGGTATACAGATTCAATCCCAAGGGCCATGTTTCACTTGTGGTGCAATAGGGAATTTCACTAGGGACTGCTCTCAGGGAGGTGGTCAGTATTCAATAGCATCAGAGGCCATGGTTGGGGACTTGGCTAAGTCCCATAGAGTCTTTGCGGTGGTTGATAACTACCACGCCGACAATTAGGCCACAGTGATTGAGGCTGCAGGTATGATTCAATGTAGAATCATCACTATCCTAATTGATTAAGGAGCTACTAATACTTTCATTTCCCCATTTGTATTGGAGCCTTGCAGGCTAGTGTTAGTTAAATAGTAGGTGAATTTGGAGGTTGAGTTAGCATCAGGTGCTAGCTAGGTATAAGTTGACTCTTTAGTTAGAGATTGTTAGATATAAATAGGAGATATGACCTTGATGATTGATCTAGGTATCACACCTCTTGGTTATTATGATGTAGTTCTTAGCATGGATGGTCTTTACACCCACAATGCCAAGATGGATTGCAGAAAAAAGAGGGTCGAGTGTGTTGATTGTTTAGGTTCACCCATGGTCATTTCAAGAGTTTGGAGATCCATATCTCTCTGTGCAATCTCCATCATGCAACTCAAGAACTTCATGCCCAAGGAATGTCAGTTATTTTCTATCACCATTAGTGATAGAGAGGAGGATGAGGAGAAGGGAACCTCCCTTCATCAGTTCCCTATATTACAGGAGTATGCAGATGTATTTACCTCAGAGATACCTGGTATGCCCCCACCTAGGGTAGTTTATTTTCATATAGACCTTGTGCCAAGAGATAAGCCATTATCTAGAGCCCCTTACAAGATGACTACTAATGAGCTCAATGAGCTCAAGATTAAGTCAGAGGAGCTCTTGGAGAAAGGGCATATTTTCCCTAGTGTTTCACCTTAGGGAGAACCTATTATCTTCATCAAGAAGAAGGATAGATCACTTAAGCTGTGGATGGATTACCATCAGATTAATAAACTAACCATCAAGAATCAATATCTTCTCCCTAATATTGATGATTTATTTGATCAGCTTTATGGTATCCAAGTATTCTCTACGATAGACCTGAAATTAGGGTACCATCAATTGCATATTGTGGAGAGTGACATGTACAAGAAAACTTTCTACATGAGGTATGGCCACTATGAGTTTACTGTGGTTCCATTTGGCCTCACAAATTCTCTAACAATATTTATGCATCTTATGAATGGAGTATTTTGTACCTTCTTGGATAGATTTGTGGTCATGTTCCTAGATGACATATTGATTTATTCTTGTAATGAGGAGGATCATGAGGAGAAACTAAGATAGGTTTTGTAGTGCTTGAGAGATAATCAGTTATATGTAAGTTTGTCAAAGTGTTCCTTCTTTAGGATAGAGATCCACTACCTTGGCCACATTATATTAGGTGATCAGATCACAGTCGACCCATCAAAGATTAGAGCTATCATGGATTGGGCAACACCTACCACTGTTACTGAGGTTAGGAGCTTCATGGGATTACTAGGCTACTACAAATGGTTTGTTGAGAGCTTCTCTAGAGTGGAACGCCCTATCACTTCCCTTGAGGCAAAGGGAAAGATATTTGAATTGATGGAGAAGTGTGAGAGAGAGTTTTAGTAGCTCAAGAGATCCCTTACCAGTGCACCTATCCTAGCTATGCCTGATCCTTCAACAGAATTTGTGGTATGCACAGATGAATCCTTAGATGGACTTGGAGCATTCCTTATGCAAGATGGACGAGCCATTTCCTATGAGTCTAGGAAACTCAAGACTCATGAGCTTAATTATCCTAACCATGACCTTGAGTTAGTTTAAGTAGTTCATGCATTAGTGAGGTGGAAAAACTTTCTTTTGGGGCACCATTTTGATCTCCATTTAGATCACCAGAGCCTCCAATTTTATTTTTATGTCCACTACATCAAGGGAAAGGAGAATGTTGTAGCAGATGCCTTTAGTAGGAGGTGACATGTGCTCTCCTCCATGTATACTAGTACTGATTTGAGGGATCACATAGTTCAGTACTTACTTGATGATGAGTTCTATTCAGATTATGTTCAGTTGGATCAATTTCACAGGCCTCTTAAGGGGAAATTTGATGGATATTCCTTAGAATTTGATGGAATTCTTTGTCATAAGGGCTACAATTACATCCCTACACCCAATGGGTTGCATGATTTCATTATAGTTGAGGCTCATAAAGCACCATATACAACACACCCCAGAGTCAAGAAGTTGCATGAAGATCTGAGGTAGCTCTATCACTGGCTAGGTATGAGATTGCACATTACTAGGATTATGGTCGGATGAATAGAGTGTCTAAGATTTAAGGAAAGCATAGATATCGAGGTGGGTTTCTTTAGCCACATGAGGTACAGGTGTAGAAATGGGACACTATTTCCACAGACTTTATTGTTGGTCTACCTATGTCTTCTCACTGCCATGATGCCATCATGGTGATACTAGATAGGTTGACCAAATTTTCCCACTTCTCACCCATATGTACCACTTTCACAACACCTGCAGTAGCACAGGTACTCTTGTGGGACATTTTTAGCCTCCATGACATTCCTCATAAGATTATATTTGATCGTGATTATCTCTTTACCTCTTCATTTTGCAGAGAGTTATAGATAGCATTCGGCACCAGGCTCAATTTTAGTATAGCCTATCACCCCTAGACAAATGGAAAGACTAAGAGAATTAATAAGGTTTTAGAGGATATGTTGTAGATGTATGTTATTGATCACTAGTCTAGATGGGAGGAGTACCCTCACTTAACATAGTTTGCCTACAATAATGGGCATCAGACATCCTTGGGTATGCCTCCTTATCAGTTCTTTTATGGGTGGCCATGACAAACACCATTGAGTTGGGATAGAATTTAGGATAGGGTATCAGTTGGGCTAGATTTAGTCAGGGACTTCGATAAATAGGTATATTTGATCAGGCACCATTTGAGAGAGGCTCAGGATAGACAGAAGAAATTTGCAGACGCGAAGAGGGTTGATAGAGTCTACATGGTTGGAGATAGGGTTTTTTTGAGAGTGTGTCTACATAAGAGTCTGATTCATTTTGGAAAAGGCTCTAAGCTCTAACCCTGATTTGTAGGACCTTTTGAGATTTTGGAGAGGATAGGACTAGTTTCCTATCATCTAGCTCTACCACCTAGCCTATCACGCATCCATGATGTGTTCCATGTATCTATTTTGAGGAAATATATTTATGATCAATCTCACATTATTGATTGGGATGCCTTACAGGTGGAGTCAAATGGGCAGTTGGCTCTGGAGCCCATCTGTATACTAGCTTGGCAGACATTGGTTCTTTGAGGCTGAGAGCTAGACTAGGTTAGGGTCTAGTGAGATTGTGATGATGAGGTTATGACCTCATGGGAGGATGAAACATGCATGAGAAATGAGTACCCCCACCCTTTTCATGAAATCTAGGAGGAAGTTCATGCCTAGAGGTGGAGTATGTGAGGTCTTACCCCCTACCATCTTTTCAGAGCTGATACTTTTATATTATGTTTATCAGGATGATACATTGTTTTTGATACATTGACTTATTAGATAGATATTTCCTATCATAGATATCATATGATGATTCTATTTTGATGATGTTTGGATATATGGTTATATGCTTATGATTCTTAGATGTTGATGACATGTCTTAACAAGTTTCCATTCTATGTTTCTAAATTTTTAATTTGAGCATTTGACATATGAATGTGGATTACATATTTGAATTCTACAAATGATCTATAATGGTTAATTTTAAGTGTTAGATAAGTGATTTGAAGGATTTTGTGATTGATCAGTTATATGCATATGGATGAGCTAATTCCAAAAATAATATATAATTTATGATTAGATAAATGTATTATAATGTACATTATCACGTATCTATGATTTCTTCCTGGGAGTATTGATGCTTTGTTCAAGTATGCAGGTGAATAAACCATGGATTTCAAACTGGGAAAACAAGATTGGATTAATGTTAAAATCCTTGTTAAGCCAACGTTAACCCTAAAGAGGGAAATAACCTCATTTTAATGTTATCTATGTTTGTAAATGTGATTATACATGTTTTTAAATTTAATTTATTCAATTAATGTAAATTACAACTAGGCATGCCAATGTGTCAATGTGATGTACTTTGTGGTGCCAATTGGGACATGTATTTGTGATTTGGAATGCTCATGGGGTTAGGGAGGTTAAGGTTTCATCCTAGGTTACCTTATAGTGTTTCCATATAGGGTTACTTTCTTTGAAAGCCTAAATAAAGAGTCCCATCATAGAATTTTGTGGGTTAACTCTTAGTGATTTTTAGAGGGGTTAAAATAAGCCCAAGGGGATAGTTAATGTTAAAAATTACTAGTCCTATAGGTATACTCTGGGTTAGGGGTTAATTTTTGATGATTAGAGTGTCTTAATCACATTTATGACCCATCAAAAGTACCATTCTTGAAAAGTGGCGAAAATTGGAAAGAGGGAATGTTGGAAATAATGGGAAGTGTGTACTGAGAGGGGAGGGGTGAATCACTACCTCTAAATTTTTTATCTCTTTTATCCTTTGACGTTTATGTAATCATTTTTTTATCCAAGCATCTATTCTATGCTATATTTCTGTAAGACATATCAATTCTTTAACTTAATCAAACATGTAAACATTCATGGAAGTAATTGAATCATAACACATGATATGATATCACAAAAAAACCCTGTTAGAAGGTAAAAACTATGGTGGGGATGACACCCACTAAATCTTCACTATCTATAGATTGGAAGGGTCTGGTTAAGGCCTACAATTTGATCACTTGTGATGATCTATCCCGATAGGAGTATTATGTGGAGCCCTTTTAAGATCTACTCTATTAAGAGCTTTAGAAACACTATTTAGTGTGGACTTGGTTAAGAGATTTACAATAGGATTGTTAAACCCACCTTACTTGAAAGGTTTTCTCCTATTTGCTGCAATTGTTAGAATGCAGACAAAAATAATCATTGACTTGAGTGTATGTAATCTAACTATTGTTGATTATAGATCCTTTTCAATTGACTTGTATAAATGTATCACCTATTGTGATTGATTACTACCTCTGTTGCTCGGTAGCCTCTGTTCTAGGTTCTTGATAACCAGATTCATATTTTTCTTTTCTACTTCTTGAAACTCTTAGTCTGATCCATAGATGTGCTCATTAGCAACATTCACCCTCTCATCTATGATATTAAATGATTACAACATCTATTTATAAGATATATTTACCTAATTAAGTTTCACGTATAACAAAACTACCACTATGATCATAGGTTTACAACGCTACCGTGATCTCCTAGTCTGCATATTTTCAATCAGTTATACTAATTAAAATGATTACAATAATGTTTCTTGTCCCTTAAGTAATGGTTTTAAAATAATACAAAACACTATAAATAGAATATGAGTGTTTTATCTGATGTGGAAGTCAGATCCACTTTTTCCAGGATGTAACTGATTTTTGATGTCTGATGCTTGGTTTTCTCTGAAATCAATTTTTCTATCTTTTGGGTTTCACTATTTCTATTCTGTCAATTTTCATTTTGTTTTCTCATTGGGTTCCTCTATTAATTTCCTACTGTCGGGTTCCACTTTATCATCTTTGATTTGCACTTTTGGTTAATACTCTAAAATTGTGTCGTTGGTTTCCTCCTTGCTTAGTATTTTTGGTTTGAACTAAAAACATGACTTTTAGTGTAGTGTAATTGATAGTTTATAATAATTATTTTCTCATTGCATACTACTAGAAAAACTTTATGTTTATCAATCTCCCCCTTTGACATTAGTATCAAAAAACAAATATGTGTTGAATACTATAAAAATTTATAGTATGAACACCTTGTATATACCTTAGTCATTTCATGACTCCCCCTATGTATATGTCGATATTGTATAATATATGTATTAAATTATACACTTGTCTTTTTATACTATTTAATTTTCCCCTTTTAACTTCTTTGTACATATTATTTCACTTTTCCCCTTTTTCAGTACTATATGCTCTATCTCTATACATATTTCCTTTTCCCCCTTATTTGAAAGTAAGGGCAAAGGTGTATACCTATAGCTTATAAAAAATATGAGAGTGTGAGGATTTGATTTCGTCCATCATCTTCTCCCATTTCTCCTTTAGATTTTCAAGAGCCATATTTCCTAGTGTAATTCATGCATGCATGTCATAGATGTTGTCTGCTAAAGACATCTCAGGGGTGACAATAAGTTGCCTTGCTGAGCTTAGGTGAGTTTGAAGAAGTGTGAGGTCTGGTAACAGTATAGACTATATATCGGTAACCTCCTCTTTGAATTGTGACTCTACTTCGAAAAGTTCTGGTCTTAACCGTTTGATCTCTATGATTTTCTCATAATGCAATTTTATTGCATTTCCATCGGTGGTTAGAATTTGTGCACTTGCAGTGAGATTAGATTCAATCTTTGAAATCTTTAGTAAACTTCTCTAAAGTGCATAGTTTTTGTATCAAGGAAACAACTTCAGTTATGATTGGATCTAATTGATCTGATAATTCTAAAAGATTTACCTTATTCTCTTCCACTTCTTGGCTAATATTTTCTGTAAATTTATATTGAAATTTTTACTCTGCTCGCTCCTTAATTGCCTTTTTTGCATCAACATTTTGCATTGTGATTGCTTCAGTGAGGACGAAAAGTTGATCTAGAATGGGGGCATTGCAATCAACATCTATGTCAGGTACTATCTGACTCAATATGTCCCTTGTGTTATCTAGAACCAATGAATCTCGGTGCTGCTTCTTAAGATTTTATTGCAAAGCTTTCCTTTGGTAGATTTCTCCACTCTTGGAGAGATTCAAAGTCTAATGTTGTTGGGTCACATTTTGGTATTTCAATAATCTCATCTAATGTGACTTCCATCTTGTTCTTCTTTGTTTTCTTCTACTTCTTGTGTGTTCCACCTGCATGTAGAACCATAGCCAACTTTTTGGCTTGATTTGATGTGCAACTAGATGTCTTTTGAGGAGTTGTACCTTTATCTTGTTGCTCAGTATTTGGCTATCGGTTGTCTGAGGACATCTCCTTGTCAACCTTTGGTTTATGTGTTTATTTTCCTTTAGTTTCCTTTGGCATTGCTACATTTACCCTCTCATACATGATATTAAATGATTACAACATCTATTTATAAGATAGATTTACCTAATTAAGTTTCACGTATAACAAAACTACCTCTATGATCATAGGTTTACAATGCTACCGTGATCTCCTAGTCTGCATGTTTTCAATCAGTTAGACTGATTAAAACAATTACAATAATATTTCTTGTCCCTTAAGTAATGGTTTTAAAACAATACAAAACACTATAAATAGAATATGAGTGTTTTATCTGACGTGGAAGTCAGATCCACTTTTTCTAGGATGTAACTAATTTTCGATGTCTGATGCTTGGTTTTCTCTGAAATCAGTTTGTCTATCTTTCGGGTTGCACTATTTCTATTCTGTTGGTTTTCATTTTGTTTTCTCATCGGTTTCCTCTGTTGGTTTCCTACTGTCGAGTTCCACTTTATCATCTTTGATTTGCACTTTCGGTTAATACTCTAAAACTCTGTCGTTGGTTTCCACCATGCTTAGCATTTTTGGATTGAACTAAAAACATGACTTTCAGTGTAGTGTAATCGATAGTTTATACTACTTATTTTCTCATTTTATACTAATGGAAAAACTTTATGTTTATCAATCTCCCCCTTTGACATTAGTATCAAAAAATAAATATGTGTTGAATACTATCAAAATTTATAGTATGAACACCTTGTATATACCTTAGTCATTTCATGACTCCCCCTATGTATATGTCGGTATTGTATAATATATGTATGTACATTATACACTTGTCTTTTTATATTATTTCCTTTTCCCCTTTTAACTTCTTTGTACATATTATTTCACTTTTCCCCTTTTTCAGTACTATATGCTATATCTCTATACATTTTTCCTTTTCCCCCTTTTTTCATAGTAAGGGCAAAGGTGTATACCTATAGCTTATAAAAAATATGAGAGTGTGACAATTTGATTTCCTCCATCATCTTCTCCCATTTCTCCTTCAGATGTTCAAGAGCCATATTCTCTAGTGTAATCCGTGCATGCATGTCATAAATGTTGTCTGTCTAAAGACATCTTAGGGGTGACAATAAGTTGCCTTGCTAAACTTAGGTGAGTTTGAAGAAGTGTGAGGTTTGGTAATAGTATGGACTATATATCGGTAACCTCATCTTTGAATTGTGACTCTACTTCCCAAAGTTCTGGTCTTAACTGTTTGATCTCTATGATTTTCTCATAATGCAATTTTATTGCATTTCCATCGGTGGTTAGAATTTGTGCACTTGCAGTGAGATCAGATTCAATCTTTGAAATCTTGTCATTGTTGTCTTTAGTAAACTTCTCTAAAGTGCATAGTTTTTGTATCAAGAAAACAACTTTAGTTATGATTGGATCTAATTGATCTGATAATTCTGAAAGCTTTACTTTTTTCTCTTCCACTTCTTGGCTAATCTTTTCTGTAAATTTATATTGAAATTTTTACTCTGCTCGTTCCTTAATTGCTTTTCTTGCATCAACATTTTGCATTGTGATTGCTTCAGTGAGGATGGAAAGTTGATCTAGAATTGGGGCATTGTGATCAACATCTATGTCGAGTACTATCTGACTCAAGATGTCCCTTGTGTTATCTAGAACCACTGAATCTCGGTGCTGCTTCTTAAGATTTTCTTGCAAAGCTTTCCTTTGGCAGATTTCTCCATACTCTTGGAGAGATTCAAAGTCTAATGTTGTTGGGTCACATTTTGGTATTTCAATAATCTAATCTAATCTGACTTCCAACTTTTTCTTCTTTGTTTTCTACTTCTTCTTGTGTGTTCCACCTGCATGTAGAACGATAGCCAACTTTTTGGCTTGGTTTGATGTGCAACTAGATGTCTTTTGAGGAGTTGTACCTTTATCTTGCTGCTTAGTATTTGCCTGTCGATTTTCTAAGGACATCTCCTTGGAAACCTTTGGTTTATCTTTTGCTTTTCCTTTAGTGTCCTTTAGCATGGTTTATCTGCTGCTTTTTCTTTAGTGTCCTTCATATTTCTAAATTTCATCTGCAGGATCATCGGTGATGTCAATAATTGTATTGTCCACAGTGTTGTCCATAGTAGTGTCCAGCCATGTCTCATCTACAACATCCATATCGTTGTTTCCTATAGTGTTCATTTCCTCATTGTCCAATTCTAAATCAGTGATGGTAATTGGTTCAGTGCTCTGATTAGCTTGATCATCCTTGGTCTCTTGATTCTCAGTAAGAGCTCTTTGTGGCTCAGGAGTTGTATCCTTTTTCTAGAATATCAAGTATTTTTCTCCATTCAGCTTCACTCTTTCTATCTAGGTCAAGTAGATGTCCTTTAAGCACTTAGTAGGTTCTCAACTTCGGTGAGAACCTTTTGGATTGAATCTTCATCATTTCTTTGATCTCCTCCATTTTTTATTTAGGAGGCATGACTGACACTAGGGTACTTTCCCTAATTTCTTTCTCAGAGTGCATGGGAAATTTCCATCTTGCTGATATCCTATCTTGAAGTTCTTTGGGCATAATGTATGCCAATTGTATTGGGAGGTATTTGAATATGCACATCATCTTTATGTTTGCCTCCTCAATCTAATTTTGATCAAAGAGATCCAATGTTAACCATTTCTAGACCTTCCTACTATTTACTATACCTGATTTGACAATTGAGGCACACACTTCATCATCTGTTTCAGGTATCTTATTATTTTCCTATTGAACAACTTCATCTTTTTCGGTGTCCTCAATGTCCTCCTTAGTTCTAATAAACTTTCTTCTTGTTGTTGGCCCTCTTTTCTATGTTTTATTTTACCTCTTATAGGTCCTTGCTTGACCTTTCTTCAATGGTGAAGGACTTGTGTCCTTAGCTATTTGACTTCTTCTCCTTGTAGAAGTTGTAGTTCTAGGCTTCTTAGCTGGAGAAGGTAATGGTGTATCTGACTCTTTAGACTCAGAGTCACTTTCCTTCTCAGCATAACCAACGGGTGACTGTCCCTCAGTTTCTTCTTTCTATTGTGTTTATTCTTTTGTAACCGACAACCTTTTCTTCAATTTCTTGACCATTTTATCCTTCTTCCTGTCTATCTTCTTTACAACCAAGCCAATTTTGATTCTTTCTTTGGCTTCTTCATAAGTGCAAAACTTGGGTTATGTTTTATCTAATGGCTCATTAATTAATGCATCAAATGCATTGTATGCTTGATCTATGTTTACTTCATAGTCAAGTGGTTTTAGTCATGCTTTCCTTGGTACAAAAGGCTTGATGTATGTGAAGTTTGTGTCTTCCATGAAACATATATCAGTCTCAAATTTCTCAATTATTTACTCAGAGATCCTTGCTCTTTTTTGCATTCTCTCTTTGAATCTAGAAAAGTATTCATCCATTACTTACTCAAAATTATCTCCTAGTGATTTTATAAACTCACTAATCTATATGGCGACTAGTCTTGTTGTATCCCATTTCACATTTCCTATTGATGGAAAATATTCTTGGAAGTAGAAGAAAATGCACATGATAAGTGAACCAAACTTACATGAATTTGATTTGGCATTTCTGATTGTCTTTAAGTTCTCTTCTAGATTCTTGAGTATAAGTTCTAATAGATCTAGCTGATTTCCCTTTTTGACAATCTTGTAGGATGTGTCCACGTCTCTGGATGCAATGTTTTTATCCTTCTTTCCTGAAAGAACTTGTATCCTAAGACACATGCTCCAAATTTTAGTTCATCATCTATTATAGTGGATACCTTAATTCCTCTTCAGTCACACTTAGCTCCTATATTCTTTTCAATGTCAACCTTCGATGGGTACTTTAATGCCTTTACCTTATCGGTGATTGGATAACTAGTGACTACATGAATAACATCTCGCGTTATCAATTTAGGCTCATCCATCCATAACTTTTGGTCGTGTATCCTGCTCAATACTAACCAAATCCACTCGGTCTTAAACTCTTTCGGGTACCATAGGGAATTTGTGAGCCCTTTCACTTTGATGTGTTTGTGGTCATCTTTAATAGTGCAATCATCTTTACATAGCTTCTTGAAAGCTTGTTCAACCTCTAGGTTGCCAATTTATGTAATTTTGTAGTGTATGTATGCTCGCACATCTTCAACAAGAAAAACCCTAGTTGGTATTCGTGAGAATGCTCCAGCATTATTGGGTTGTGATGCAACCTCTGGGCATATCTTATAATGTGGATCTACATAGGTATATTTCTTCACAAGTTTAACCTTATCCTTCTTGATTCTCTTTAGCTTAGTAGTTCTTGATGTTGTGGCCATTGTTCTTGAAATTAGGGATTTCCATAAATGATAAATAGAGTTATCGGTGATGCTTAGGTACTTACTTTAACCTCTATAGATGTAATTGATCTTCTTGGAGTGCTTTGAATTGGGTTGGAGTCGCTCTGCAATGCTATTGCTTCTAGCTCTAGTTTCACTCTGGTCGCTTCACTCAAATCACTAGTGAGAAATGAAACCCTTGTGTATTTTATTTATAGACATTTCCCTAGGTCGAGTCATTAATTCCCAACCACTCCTCACTATGTGAAGATGGAGTCATTCATTGATATACTAACTTCCCACTCTGTGACAATGCGATGCTTTGGGGTAGTAATCTAACTGGTTACTTTCACTGATGGGTTTCGGTGTATGGTGAAGATAACTTTGTCAACTCATATGATTAACGATGGATCTCTATTTACACTAGAACTTTTAGCTTTTACATGTTAACCGATGATTCTTGGTAAGTGTAGAAAATTCAATTTTGAATGTATACTAATGTATTTTAGTATGTATTAACCAATGAAATAGTTTTCACAGTTTTTAACAAGTAATACCATAGTGCATCTATAGTCATGCTCATTTGGAATTTCTACTATGTATGATTGGAAGTGATGCAAAATATAACTTGGTGTAATGCACTTCCATACTTACTTGTTATTCTTAGGTGGGGGTGGTGATGTCACCATATCCATTAGATAGGGTGTCACCAATTGCATTGCTTCATCCAGCTTCTTGATTGTTTGTAGCTTTCCTCCACATTTTTTTCTCATCTTCCTGATGTGTTCAATGGTGTTTCCATTGGAAAAGGTGCTGGTCTTTGTGATTTGGTCTCTGAAGTCCTTTTTTAGATGACCAAATTTATGATAGTGTAAACATGCCATTCCAGTGTTAGTCCATCCTCTAGGATTTCTTGTCCATTGTCTCATACAATTTGTAGAAATGTGACCAAATCTTCCACATACTGTACAATATGCCCAAGTATTGTAATCCCATACATACTAGTTACCGAATCTATTTGGTTGATAGGCCGATTCTTGACTTTTAGGCTTCCATGCTTTCTTTTTCTTTCTTCTAGCATTCAAGAGTAGTGTGCCCATGAATTTTGCAAGTAGGACAGTGTAAAGGAGAAAAATGATGTTAATAGAATAATAGTGTTTTGATACTCAAATAAATTATCACCTTACATTTAATGTTTAGAGTGGAGGGATGCATAAGACATTCCCATTTATTCTCAAATGCACAAAGAAAGGATATAAATTGATCAACCCAAAAAGGATCAATACATAAATGAAACAATCTATTGGAAATAAGAATAAAGAAGGAGATCCTAGGTTTCCCTCTTAAAATGTGTTTTGAAATGAATGTAAGTGTGTGATATATTTAGAATGATTAAGGATTTGAATTGAAATGGATAGGAGAAATACACTAACCTTGAAATATTACAGATCAAAGAATGTTGTTTTTTGTGCTTTGTTCTTTGTTTCTTGAAAAACTAAAGTATGATCCAGAACTAGAACGCAAAGACGAATAAAACCCAAAAATATTTTTCCAATCCAATGTCATCTTATGAAAATTTTTTACCTTGACCCACAAATGTTGACCCTAACCCAATAATGTCAACCTTGACCTGCACAGGTCTGACAAAAAATCTTTTCATGGATCCCAATAGTTCACTGAAAATGGTATCCAGATTTGGGTTCAAATCCGCAGTCCTGAACCTATACCTAAAAGAAAAAGAGGTTTTTTTTGGGGGGGGGAGGGGTTTGCCTTAGTCAAACCCCAATTTAGGAATTAACCTTGAAATCAATAATTGAAATAAGAATGCTAGCAAGTAGTAGAATTGAATCTAACAATGAAGCTATGATATTTAATAGATATGCAATTGTAATTCAAATGTAAGTAAGTATGTAAATATGAAAGCATGGACTTTAGAAACCATAAACCTCCATGATTTTATGCTTGGAATCCACCTTGAAGAAGTAATGAAAGAGTTTTTAGGATGCACAAAGGATCTTGAAGGAAGATCACACCATCATGATGGCTAGATCTAGGGCTTGAATGATAAATCTTGAATGTTGGAACCTAATCCCTTCAAAGGATTGAAAGCTTGAATCCTTGATCTTCAATGGAGGACTTGAATTCTTAAGAGGAAGAATTGAACACCTTGAAATCTTGTAAACATGTAGAACAAATGGATGCTTGATCTTTTTGCCTCTTGACAAAATCTTGGTTAGAGCTTTTTTGCACTTAGAAGACTTAGAGAAAATGAGAGAGAAAGGATTCCTTTTATATGAAACTAGGGCACAATCTTCTAAGGAGGCTGAAATAGGAGAATTAAATTTTCCTTTACCCCTAGGAGAGGACCTAATTTAAATATAATTTAGGAATCAATGCTTCGGAACCCAAAATAGCCGACCCGGAAGCGGGAAATAACTTTTTGCAAAGATCGACATCTGGAAACTGTGGGACCCTGAGGTTTGAACCCTAGGTCAAGGTTGAGTTTGACCTTGACCTAGGTAAGGGTCAAGGTCAACATAGACCCAAAAGGTTGACCCTGACCTTGAGGTCAAAAACCTCATATCTATAGTCCAGGATGCCAAAAATTTGATGGAAAGAAGTGGAATAGGAGGCAGAATAGGGGGAAAGATAGGTCAAAGTCAAGAACCCATTCAAGGTGCTTGATATGACCCAAAAACACCTACTCAAAAGGCTAAACTAGTCTACCATGGAAGTGCTTCCATTTTCTAACTATACATTTAGCCCCCACTTTAGCGGGAGTATGGAAATCAAACATGCTTGCGGTAAATTTAGAAGAAAGGCTCTAGTGGATCGGCATGAGGTAGAACATCACTAAGTCAAGGACATGAGCCCCTAGACCAAGGATTCTAACTGAACATACATGCATACAGATATGGAAAGTAAAGAGAAATTACTCATAGAAAACATACATAGTTACATAAGCAAAACAAGAGCAACACTATAGATAACATAGCTTCATGATCTAATCCTACTAGCATGAAAGCAAAAGAGAGAGAAGGGAAAGTGATTACCTCACCTAGTAAGATTCCCACATTACCATGAATCACCAAGGAGGTAGAGTGCAACAGGTTCACCCATAAATTATACTTGTAATTGTAAATGTGTCTTCTAATGGATTTTAAAATATCCATAGAGCCACATTCTTGTTTCACAATGGAATATAAAATGTGTGTCCATTCAGGATTTAGCAACTTATGTGCATTAGCTTTCAAGGATTTAGCATATTGTAAAATAAAAGGGTGTGTATCTCTTCAGGATTTAGCAACTTATGTGTGTTTCCTTCCAAGGATTTAGCATGTTGTAAAATGTAAATAAATGTAAACTATAGTACAAGGGAGACCCTATATATGCCCCCCTCCTTATCATGACTACCCACTAGGTAGGATAAGGAAGAGAAAGAGGATACCTACTTCACAAGGTAAGGAGATATCTAGCTTAACAACAATGTATACCATATCCTTAGTGAAGAGTCTTGACCCTTACATCCAAGAGCATAGATAATCATGAAATGGATATGTCACTTATGGAAAGAGGATCCTCAAAAAGGAAGAGGTCTTATAATCAAGACCCTCACCATAGAGGAGTTCTTAGGATAAGATGTCATCTTCTAAAGAAAAGAGGGACCAAAGATTCAATTAGCAAGCCCCCTGTAATCAAGAGGAAGCAAAATGTTAGGATGAAGGAATCAAACTCCAACCCAAAGCAAGAGCAAGAGTTTAACAAAAGCATAGTTTGCAATATAAAGGAGAGATGACCTAGGACAATCACCTCCCATGAGAAGGTATCCATAGTCAAGACATAAATATTTATAAGGAAATAATGTTATATGATAAAAAAATGCCACTAAGCTAGGGAAAGTAGATCCTTAGATAGAGGAAGAAGAAAAATACCTTTCCCCTCGGGGGTGAAAGCAAGGGATATATAAAATTATATCAAGATTTGTTGTTGTAGAAAAGACATATCATGCAAGAAGTGAAATAGTAACCCTTATGAGGGATAGCACACTATTCAGTTTCCAAGGTGAGAGATTTATCAACCATGGAAACCCAATGTCAAACAATGAAATAGGTTATAATCAAAGACATAGATCCTTAATGCAAACCAAGATTTTCAAGTATCATTGGATATCACATAATAGATAGATACTGCTTAACCAAGGGAAAAGTGGATCTTGGGAAGACAGAAAAGAGCGGGATGGCATCCTTGCCCCCAAGCATAGGAACAAGGATGAAAGGGAACCTATTATATTGCTCACAATACTATGCAAGAAAAGAGCCCCCAAAGACTAGGCTAACATTGTTTACATAATGTGGAGTTCGATAATAGGAAAATAAATGTTATTTATAGAAAATAGTATTGAAATATAACTCATTGTCACATGATATATAAATAATTCCACTATCAATGAGTTGCCTAATTTTATAATTTAAAGCATGACATTCATTAGAGTGATCATGAAATTTATGATACAAACAAAAAGGAATAATCTTCAAGTATAGACTACATTTCTTTTTGTGTTTAGGTCTAGTAATCATCTTAACACAAAAGATTTTAGGCAGAACAACCTCTTGGTCAAATTCCTTCATAGGGTCATCATGTTTTGAAATGTTATTTGAGATATTGGTAACATTGATGGGTTTTTGATGATTAAATCCCAATCCATAAGAATGCACATGCCCCCCATTCTGTAAGGGCATTTGAACTCCTTGTTTATGCTAAGTACATCCTTGACTATGGAATCCTTGTTTAACTAGTAAATGATAACTATGACCATAACATGAAGCCATACCAAAAGGAGTCAATGGAATTTCAGTAGTCACTATGTCATCATTAGTATGTTTGATAGATTCAAAAGAAGGAAAAGAGGAATGCATCCTAGGAGAAGATGAGGTAGGATCTTGATTCACCATAGGATCATCACTAAGAGGGAGAGCATTAAGGGAATTCATTTAATTTTCCGCTAATGCCTCATTGCTAGAATAAATCCCAAATGGAGGTAAAGAATCTATAATGTTTTCTTCTTTCTCTAAAATGTCCACATAAGGGGATTTTGTTTTATAAAAAGAGTCATCATCATGTATGAATATTTCATCCATTAATAAATCACCCTCTTGTATCAAATCATCTTCACAAGGAGGAGATAAATCAATGTCTTTATCCAAGGGTTCATCCCAAAAAGTAGAATCATCCCTAATGGCTTCATGAGGAAGACAGTAATCAAAATCCAAATCCAAAGGTTGATCCCATATAGGAGGATTATCCTCCCTATCAATAAATCACATTGTAGGAACACCTAAATCTTGATCCCTAAAGGGCGAAGAATTATATTCTAAAATAGGCTCATAGAAAAGACATATATTAGGAGAAGAAGCAACATCTATCCTTAACTCACATATATGGTAAAGTTAAATTGAAGAGATTGTAGAGGAGGATAAAATAGGAATAGGATCAATGGAGATCTTATTTGAACAAATTTCATCCTCACTTCCATGTACCTCATTAGGGGATCTATCCTCTTTAGAAAAAAAAACCTCATCAAAGTATTCCAAACAAAAATCATACATGTTGAACACAATGAAAAATGTAAATGGTTTTGTATTTTTAAATAAATTTTGTGATTTTTATGAATTTTGAAATATAAATTCAAGAGCATAAAAGAAAACTTACTTCTATATGCATGCAAGATCTAATATGAAGTGCAAATCTAACACCAAAAAGAAAGAGTTGTCTATCGCGGGTTCACCAAAATGTAAAGGAGAAAAATGATGTTAATAGAATAATAGTGTTTTGATACTCAAATCACTTATCACCTTACATTTAAAATTTAGAGTGGAGGGATGCATAATAAAATCCCTTTTATTCTCAAATGCACAAAGAAAGGATCCAAATTGATCAACCCAAAAAGGATCAATACATAAATGAATCAATCTATTGGAAATAAGAATAAAGAAGGAGATCCTAGGTATCCCTCTTAAAATGTGTTTTGAAATGAATGTAAGTGTGTGATATATTTAGAATGATTAAGGATTTAAATTGAAATGGATAGGAGAAATACACTAACCTTGAAATATTGCAGATCAAAGAATGCTATTTTCTATGCTCTGTACTCCATTTCTGGAAAAACTGAAGTATGATCTGGAATCAGAACGCAGAGACAAACAAAACCTAGAAATATTTTTCCAATCCGATGCCGTATTATGAAAAAGGTTGACCTTGACCCACAAATTTTGACCTTGACCCAATAATGTTGACCTTGACCTGCACAAGTCTGACAAAAAATCTATTGAGGGGTCCTGATAGTTCACTAAAAAGGGTATCTAGATCTAGGTTCAAATCCACAGTCCTGAACCAGTACCTGCAAGAAAAAGAGGTTTGTTTTTTTGGAGGGAGTGGTTTGCCTTAGTCAAACCCCAATTTAGAAATTAACCTTAAAATCAATAATTGAAATAAGAATACTAGCAAGTAGTAGAATTGAATCTAACAATGAAGCTATGATATTTAATAGATATGCAATTATAATTCAAATGGAAGTAAGTATGTAAATATGATAGCATGGAATTTAGAAACCATAAACCTCCATGATTGTATGCTTGGAATCCACCTTGAAGAAGTAATGAAAGAGTTTTGAGGATGCAAAAAGTATCTTGAAGGAAGATCACACCATCATGATGGCTAGATCTAGGGCTTGAATGATAAATCTTGAATGTTGGAACCTAATCCCTTCAAAGGCTTGAAAGCTTGAATCCTTGATCTTAAATGGATGAATTGAATGCTTGAGAGGAAGAATTGGACACCTTGAAATATTGTAAACATGTAGAACAAATGGATGCTTGATCATTAAAATTCTTCTTGACAAAATCTTGGTTAGAGCTTTTTTGCACTTAGAAGACTTAGAGAAAATGAGAGAGAAAGACTTCCTTTTATACGAAAATAGGGCACAATATTCTAAGGAGGCTGACATAGGAGAATTAAATTCCCATTAAATCCATTACCCTTGTTGGTTGTATTTCCTTTTTTTGCTGGTTCTCCTTGTTCCTCATCTTGCCCTCTGTCAAATTTCTGGTTTTCATGTCTAAACCTTGCCAAAATTGCAAAAACCCTGAAAACCCTAGTTGTCCAAGTGTTAAATGATAAAATTTGAAACCCTAGGTCATGTCTTATGTTTTAGCATTGCTTTTTCAATCACTTAAGACATGTGTTTTAAGTTATGTCACCTCGTCGCATTACCCAAAGCGAATATACCAAATGCCCTCCCGACTTTGCTTTTCCTTTGGGTCGCGTAGTCTCGTTAAAAAATAGAATATTCCTTCAGCCTTTTGAGACTTAGTGATATCTTGTTAGTCGGGTAGTTGGAGGATATCCGTGTTAAAAAGATTTGTAAGAAATGGGACCCACTGTTAGTCAGGTAATCGTGAAAGATTTCTCGCAGTTATAAAAATATTCTCAGACTTCGCAATTACTTCATGTCGCGCTGTCGCTGGATCAGGCCATGGCTAACGGTTAAGTTTTTCTTCAGTCGCATGGTCTCAGGATCAAATGGCGGTAAGGGTTAGCAGCTCAGACTATGTGACTAACTATTTGAGGTTTGCGACATTACTCAGTCGGGATGTCGCCAGAGCATGAATAATGTTTCAGTTTTTAGTATGCATCAAGAAAACCAATAAGCAGATGACATCTGTCATAATGTAAGGGGGTTGTTGGGAGGTCGCTAGAAGAGAGAAAAGGATTAAGTAGTTATGAGACTAAGGTATGTTTCCTTCAGTCATGAAGTCTCTGAAAGATTTAAGGGCATGAAGAAATAATAAGCGATTAAGCGACAGCCGTCAGATGAAAGAAATAGAAGATCCAACGGTGGTCGCAAAGTCTGGAAAGGAAAGTGCCCCAGGGAAAAAGTCCTCCCGACTTGGTGATTAGGGTATGTCGCGCAGTCACTATAAGTAAAGAAAAGGCATTTGTAACAGGTTAAGATAAAGTTGAAAGTATCTCCCGACTGGGTGACTAAAGGTTGTTGCATGGTCTCAAAAAAGAGTATAAGCATTTAGCGACATGGCGATAACTGAAAAGGTTAATGATAACGGCTTGTCACCAAGTCTGGGAAAGAAAGATGAGTTAAGGTTAACTCTTCGTGACTTCGGTTTCACTTGTGTCGCCTGATCGCCAGATAGTGACTTGGGTCAGCCAGACTAAGAAAGTGTATTGTTGCCAGGTCTCGAGATCAAACCATGGTTAAGAACAAAGGCCCGCGACAAAGAGACTAAATGCAGTCGCTGGATTGTAAGATCTGGAAAATGGCGGCAAGTGGTTGATATGACAGAATGAATCCTCAGCAACCAATCACAGGCCCTTATTTTGATCACAGTGCAAAAAGGGTAGCTGAGATGTATGACAGACAGCAAATCATAAGGTGACATGTCAACTCTCATAAATATTTTATGATTACGCCAAGGATTCATATTTGAAAATTTGATTTCCTGTCAACTTTGTGCAACTACGGCTAGGTTTTTCAAAGTTCACGGCATGGAAAATTAATGACAGAACTGATGTTTCTGAATTATGAGCTGTGTACTCTGAATCATAGCTATAAACCGATGATAGTGCATTCATTTACCTTTACCAAGTTTTCAGATTTCAGAGCCAGGTTG
>MU226986.1:3161952-3199367 GCA_018584345.1 Thuja plicata
GGACATAGTTGGATTTTAGTTGCCACAGATTATTTTACCAAATGGATTGAGGCCATTCCCACAAGGAAAGCAACTAGTAAGGTGGTAACTGAATTTTTATTAGAAAATATCTTGACAAGATTTGGTGGGCCAAGTAAATTGGTCATGGACAATGCTATGAGTTTCAGATCTGAAGAAATGACAAGTTTCTATGAGCAGTATGGGATTACCATATCATATTCATCCCCATATCATCCACAGGCCAATGGACAAGCTGAGTCTAGCAATAAAAGCCTTCTGAAAATATTGAAAAGGACCCTAGAAGAAAACAAAAGGACATGGCATACAAAGTTGAGATTAGCCCTTTGGGCTGATAGGATAACACTAAAAAAGGCAACTGGTCAATCACCATTTGAGTTGGTATATGGTTTGCAAGCAAGGTTGCCTATTAACAATTTATTGCCCATTTGCCAATATATACAAGAAGAACATCTAGATGTCTCTGATAACATGCAAAATAGAATCATGCAGCTGAATGAATTAGATGAAATGAGAAGAAATAGTCAAAAAGAAAATATGAAGCTGCAACAGAAAATGAAATATCTTTTTGATAAGAGAGCTACTGAGAGAAAATTCCAAGTTGATGATCTAGTTCTCCAATGGAATGCAAGGGCAGAAGATAAAGGGAAGCATAAGAAGTTTGAGTCTTTGTGGCTGGGACCATTTGTTATTGCAGAAAAATTTGGCAAAGACTCATACTTATTGAAGAATTTGGATGGAGATCCTTTTGAGTTGCCTGTGCATGGGCAGTTTTTGAAGCCTTTCTTTGAGTAAAGGTCTGAGGTGCACAAGAAAGTATGTATTATATTCTCCTTTCCTTGTCCCTTGTTTGTATTTTCTGTACATATTTCCCTTCCTGCTTTAGGGTTTTGCTCCGAGTGAGTTGGTCTGCAACCAGAGATCCTATGGTTCTCAATATAAATTTGCATTTAACTATCCTCAGTCAGAGCCACAGTTGGTTGTATTTCCTATTTTTGCCAGTTCTCCTTGTTCCTCGTCTTGCCCTCTGTCAAATTTTAGGTTTTCATGTCTAAACCTTGCCAAAATTGTAAAAACCCTGAAAACCCTAGTTGTCCAAGTGTTAAACGATGAAATTTGAAACCCTAGGTCATGTCTTATGTTTCAGCATTGCTTTTTCAATCACTTAAGACATGTGTTTTAAGTTATGTCACCTCGTCGCATTACCCAGAGTGAATATACCAAATGCCCTCCTCAATTTGCTTTTCCTTCAGGTCACGTTGTCTCGTTAAAAAATAGAATATTCCTTCAGCCTTTTGAGACTTAGCGATATCTTGTTAGTCGAGTAGTCACAGGATATCCATGTTAAAAATCTTTGTAAGAAATGGGACCCACTGTTAGTCGGGTAATCGCTGAAGATTTCTCGCAGTTATAAAAATATGCTCAGACTTCGCGATTACTTCATGTCGCACTGTCGCAGGATTAGGCCATGGCTAATGGTTAAGTTTTTCTTCAGTCGTGTGGTCTCAGGATCAAATGGAAGTTAAGGGTTAGCAGCTCAGACTACGCGACTAACTGTTTGAGGTTTGTGGCATTACTCAATCGGGATGTCGCCAGAGCATGAATAATGTTTCAGTTTTCAGTATGCATCAAGAAAACCAATAAGCAGATGACATCTGTCATAATGTAAGGGGGTTGTCAGGAGGTCGCCAGAAGAGAGAAAAGGATTAAGCAGTTATGAGACTAAGGTATGTTTCCTTCAATCGCGAAGTCTCTGAAAGATTTAAGGGCATGAAGAAATAATAAGCGATTAAGCGACAGCCGTCAGACGAAAGAAACAGAAGATCCAATGGTGGTCGCAAAGTCTGGAAGGGAAAGTGCTCCACGAAAAAAGTCCTCCTGACTTGGCGATTAGGGTATGTCGTGTAGTCGCTATAAGTAAAGAGAAGGCGTTTGTAATAGGTTAAGATAAAGTTGAAAGTATCTCCCAACTGGGCGACTAAAGGTTGTCGCATGGTCTTAAAAAAGAGTATAAGAATTTAGTGACATGGCGATAACTGAAAAGGTTAATGATAACAGCTTGTCGCCAAGTCTGGGAAAGAAAGATGAGTTAAGGTTAACTCTTCATGACTTTAGTTTCACTTGTGTCGCCTGATCGCTAGATAGTGACTTGGGTCAGCCAGAGTAAGAAAGTGCATTATCGCCAGGTCTCCAGATCAAACCATGGTTAAGAACAAAGGCCCGCAACAAAGAGACTAAATGCAGTCGCGCAGTCACTGGATTGTAAGATCTGGAAAATGACGGCAAGTGGTTGATATGACAGAATGAATCCTCAGCAACCAATCATAGGCCCGTATTTTGATCACAGTGCAAAAAGGGTAGCTGAGATGTATGAAAGACAGCGAATCATAAGGTGACATGTCAGCTCTCATAAACATTTTATGATTGTGCCAAGAATTCATATTTGAAAATTTAATTTCCTGTCAACTTCATGCAACTACGGCTAGGTTTTTCAAAGTTCACGGCATGGCAAATTAATGACAGAACTGATGTTTCCGAATTATGAGCTGTGTACTCTGAATCATAGCTATAAACCGATGATAGTGCATTCATTTACCTTTACCAAGTTTTTAGATTTCAGAGCCAAGTTGCTAGGTTTTCAGTGAAGGTGATATTCTATTCAGTTGCAGTGTATCCAAGGTTAATTAGAGAGTTCTAAATTGTAGAAAAGTTGTGCACAGAATGATTTTCTACTCTATCTGCTAGATTTGTTTCAATATCGGTGAGAAGGAAGGAGATACAAGAAATTGCAGATATGAGTGGAGCAGCTAGTGTCACTTCTACAAGTGCTGGGAGTGGTGAAGAGCATAAAGGGAAGGCAAGCTTCTCTAATGAGTTCCTGCATCTTCTACCAGGTTCAACGCAAAACAAGAAGGTTGATGCAGGTGTTTTCAAGGATGATTTCAAGGACATCTAAGATGCTGCGACCCCGGGCACAATAGGGTACTCTCTCTTTACTTATTTTTATAAGAATTGTGATAAGCCCATTCCTATTTCAAACCCTTGGACGTGTGGTCTTGCTAGGTTGTTAGTTCCTGATGTATTCTTAGATGTAGACCTATTCCTTGACCTTGCAAATCATTATGATGCCCTGACCAAGACCATCAAAAGAGATGATGGCACTGCCTTATTGAAACTAAATAGAAACTCTTTTATGCAAGCCTTTGGCGTATTCAGTACTGTGTCTACCAAAATTGACATAAAGAAGCAAGAAAAGTGGTATAGTGCCAAACCTGGTGTTGCAAAGAGCTTGTTGCAGAAGCATATGCCAAAAGAATTGAGGGATCATTTAGGTCCTAAGGCTGAACCATATCCGTATTATTACAAGGACCTACATTTTTATATCAAGTACAATGCTTATGCCCTTTGCAAAGTGTTAGGGATAGATGGAGACGCAGAAAGAATAGGTCATGGCATTTTGATGATGGTGTTAGACTTGCAGGAGGTACATTCAAGCACCACCTATGATTATATTCAACATATAATTGATGAGATGCATGAGGGTTTTGTTGCAACTCAGAATAAATTAAAGAATCCCAAGGAGAAGGAACCAAAATTATTGCACTATTCAGTCCTGATGCACCTTCTCTTGTATTTCAATTTTAAAATCATGGATCCCCACAACTTATCCCCTCAAAGATTTTATCAAGCACAACCAAATCCTATCCATTTTTGGGTTAGGGTTTGGAACTATACTTCCAGGGATTGTGACTTCTATGCCTTCCAAAATTGGATTGTGTATCCAATTATACAAAGTCTTGGGATAAGTAGGACTAGAATCCCTTTGAAGGTCATACAACTGCTTAGGCCTTGTGAGTATTTAGACAATTGGCCTGGAAACCATAACTGGGGTGATTTCTTCTTGGAGGAGAATTTTACCATTATCAGAGTATATGGCTGTATCCACCCACCTCATATATTGCCTTATAATGTGCCTATGAGAGTTGCTCCTATGGAATTTATTTGGCAGCTGATGCTGACTGACAATGAGCATTTTGCACCTCATAAAAAGGGGATTATAACCCCTAGGCAGTTCAATATTGCAAAATTTACAATTGGTAAGAATGCCATGGATGAAGTAGGTCAATGGTTGGAGAAATTTAAAATGGGGGCAGTACCTTCAGGTACATTGACCCAGAAGGCTTCATGCCAGGGGTCAGGAAATTGTACACTCCCACTATCCCAAATACCAACGTACATTGTGAATGTATAGAGGAAGATGCAACCAGAAATAACTTGGATGAAGATGACATTCACATGAAAAGATTGAGAATCCATGAGTTTATCAAGTTGCAAACTCAAATAAAGAGGAATGGATTATCCTTCGGGGGTTTTTACCCTGATCTCTCCTATTTTGACAGGATTAAAGCTATGATTGACAACTACTATGTGTTAGTAGATCAGCTGGATACAGTCCTTTGTAAGAAAGGTGCTCAGTCTCCCGAGCATTTAGATTCAAAGTATTAGAGTGGTGATGATAGTGACTATGCACATCCTCATATGTCTCCTCTACAACAACAAGCCCCAGAGAAAGAAATGGCTGAGATCCCACAGTTGCAGGGAACAGAACAACATATTATATATCTAACAGTTGCAACATAGCCTAATGATGTGGAAGAGCCTACAACAAAGAGGCAAAGGTTGGAATTAGGCCAACCTTCAGTTAAAGGGAAAAGTAAGAAAAAGGACAAGGTTAAGGCCTTAGTACCAGGCACCAGGTTATATGATCATAACCTGAGAAAAGCAATCAGAGAAGGAAAGAAGTAAATCCCTGATCCAAAAGATGAAGTTGAGATCCCACTGAGGGCATGTGTGGATGAAAGATTGCTTAATCAGCAAAAGTTCCTTGATGATGACAACTTTGTGAAGATAGAGGAATTTAAATACTTTCTCAGGTGGCACAAAGCAGAGCAGCTAAAGTCCCAATTACTTGTGGATGGGAAAGAGACAATTACCAATGAAGCTCTTGTGTCCCTACAAAGTTATGATCCTGAGATTGAAGACATCTCTCCTGAAGATGCCAGGAAGATGGTATTAGGAAGTGGAATTTTGTTGGCTGAAGGCTGGGACTTGGCATCTGCATTCATCATTGATCAAATCAAAAAATAGCCTGACCTTAAAATGGTTAGTGAAGTCCAAGTAGGAGAGATGATCAAAGGATTTGGGTATAACCCAAAGTCACAAGCCTTTGCCATGTGGAATTTGAGCCCTAAGGATCAAAAGCCCCAATTAGTAAATATTCAAGAGAATATGGTAGGGAACCAGATGGTGTGGTCAGTACAGAATACTGGGGACCTAGAGATTTCCCAAATAATGACACACTGGGCTCAACTAAATGAGGATAAGACAAAGCAGTTGTCTGAAAGATATACTACTCTGCTGGAAGAAACAAGTGCACTGTCTAAAGACAGAGACATGTGCCATATAAAACTATACTAGCGGAATGAGTTGATAAACAAATTATTGTTGGAATTAAAGCAAATCCTGAGGTTGTGTATGTGCCTGCACAACCACCACCTATGAAAATTGAAGACAAGCCTAAATCAGAAGAGGCTGTGGAACAAAAGGTAGATGAAGAAAAGGGAAATGCAATAGCATTGAAAGAATTGAAAGGTGTATTACAACATAGGATCGAGATCCTCAAAGAAAAATCTGATGTTGTAATCAATACTTATAATAAATTTCCTATATTGCATGCTAAGGTATTAAGGTAACTTATGATTCTAAACCCATATTTCACAAAATGGTCTGCCAGGGTGAGTTTATTTGAGAAATTGTCATCCCTATAGAACATAAGGGCAGACTTCCCTCCAATAGTCATAGAGGTGGAAGATGAGATCAAAAGGGTAAATGTTTCTCTCTCATTCTTCAAGGGAAAATTGAACCAAATAGAGGCTAAATTAAGTCTCTTTTCAGCTGATTTCAATAGGTTTATTCCTGCCTTAAAAGGAGAAGATGACTAGGTGAAAGCTATAGATGCCTGGAGAGGTGAGTTTGACACCAAGATGCCTAGTGAAGAGGCTTTTCTTTTAGGAACTGAGGTTGATATAGATGGGTTTAATAAAATTTTAGATGAAGCTTTTAAGGTAGAAACTGATATCAACAAGTTCCTACTTGATGTCAAAAAAATCACCGATGTGAGATGGAACAGGTAAAAGGTGTAGGTACAGAGTACCCAGGACTTCAATTGGCCATCTAATGATGAGGTAAAGGCATGGGAAGTCATGACAATGTCAAAGAAAAAGAAGCCTGTGGTAGAGGAAGAAATTTTGGACGATGAATAACGTAAACAGATGGTGCTGCACTGTTCATAGACATGATGGACAGTTATTTCAAAAGGAGATGTAGGTGAGTAGGTGAGAACAACTATCTAGACTTCACATAATACACCAGCTACCATCTACAAATCAGATTGTAGTCGCTAAGTCGGGTGAAGAACAAGAGATATCTAATTTTACCTTTTTTGACTTAGTCACTTCACTGCTTCTTCTCTCTCTTTTGTCTCTCTTGTATCTTTAGGGTTAGGGTTTTAAGACCATCCAAAGCTTGTTGCATCCTTAGGGATTCTAAGGTGGTCTAGAATCTATATATAGTAGAAGAATTGTAATAGTAAGAGGTCTTTGATATTGGAAGATTTTTGAAGAAGAGATAATATACTATAGAATTCAGATATTCTAGTTTATGTCTATCTTTTGAAGTTGTGTAATCTCTGATGTATAAAATCTGGAGCTTATAAATAAATATACGGTGCAATTTTACTATTTTCTCTTGCTGTCTCTTTTCCTTTGTTTGTGCTCTTCTATGTTGAGTTTATAAGGTATTCTGAACATACTGGTTATAAGGTAACCATCTAGTTATTTGCAATTTTCTTTCAAGGAAAGAATTAAATGTTGTAAGTAATTTCAAGAATCACATTACTTTGTTTAAGGATTTGATACAATAGACTTGAGGTGACAGGATAACTTGTAAGGCAATTTGTCTGAGTTGCATGTGAACTGTAAGGCAGTTTACTGTGTTTTATTTATATGATATCTTAGCTTGAATTTGACTCTATAGCTCAAAGGATAGGCACTGGCCTAGAAACAGTTTGATAATCTATCTGTGTCTAAGATATTCCAAGTTATCAAAACCAAATCAATTAAAACACTTTGTTACTAAGAACAAACAAACTGAACTTGTTAAGGACCTCTGTCAGCAGGACACTGTCCATATTATTTATTCCTTGAAGAGAGAATCTATTAGGTTATCCCTCCTATAAAGAAAAGGAAGAAGGATGAGAATCCTTGTATCACTGGTTATTGTTATGTTTATAACAATGATTTGTATGGTAATATCTTGTTTATGGTTATGCTTGGTCATCAGCAAGATAATTCATAAGTTGGTCCAATAAAGATACATAGCTAATCAGTGTCCACATCAACAAATACTATGTAAAAAATAATCTTAAGAGGTAAAACCTACCTGAGTATTTGTGGAACTCAAAAACGAAGAAGGACCTTATCCAGTCCTTAGCAATTAGGCTTCTCTTGTCTCTGAATCAGAATTAGAAGGAACAGGGTTCAAATAGACTTTTCAAGAATTGTGGTTCATACAAGAAAAATCCCTAACAACCCCTAGGAGAGGATCTAAGTTAAATATAATTTAGGAATCAATGCTTTGGAACCCAAAACAACCGACCTGGAAGCGGGAAATAACTTTTTGCAAAGATCGACATCCAAAAACTATGGGACCCTGAGATTTGAACCCTGGGTCAAGGTCAAGGTCAACCTTGACCTAGGTTAGGGTTGAGGTCAACCTTGACCTATGTTAGGGTTGAGGTCAACATAGACCCAAAAGTTTGACCCTGACCCTAAGGTCAAAAACCTCAGATCTGCAGTCCAGGATGCCAAAAATTGGATGGAAAGAAGTGGAATAGGAGGTAGAATAGGGGGAAAGCCAAGTCAAGGTCAAGAAACCATTCAAGGTGCTTGATATGACCCCAAACCACCTACTGAAAAGGCTAAACTAGTCTACCATGAATGTGCTTCCATTTTCTAACCATACAGACATTATTTGTCAATGTAGGTTTCCTTCTTTGGTTGTTTCATCTCAAAGTTACATTCATATGCTTTATGTCCATTCTTGTTACATTTATAAAAAATTTCTATGAATGAAGATGTAGATTTAGGAATACCTTTCATTTTTCTCTTCCATGCATTTGATGTATGACCTTGCTTTCCATAGTGAATGCATGTCAACTTTCTTGGTCTTGGATTTGCATAGACATTCTTTAGATCAAATTTTTTAGGTCATTCTCTATTCTCAGTATATAGCCTAGTCTGGTGTTGTTGTTGGCTCTCATTTATCCATCGAGAAAATAATCCATTATTTTATTTCTTTCTTCAACTCTTTTGATTATCTCATTATGATGTTGAATTCTTAGTTCTTGATTCAGCTTTTCATTTTCTTCCCTTATCTCACCGATATCTTATATTCTTTCAATGAGCACAAAATTCATTCTATTTGCCTCTTGACTCATAAGAGTAATCTAATTTGTAATCTCATGATGATGTTCTATAAGTCTCTATATTTTAGACTCTTTTTCTTGTAGTTTTTCAGTAATATTTCTTCTATCATCAATAGCTAGTGTTCTTTCTTTCTCAGCTTGTCTAGAATTGATCATGAAATCAATGATTCTTACCATCTATGTCTCTTGATGGATTTTTAGAGATTTAACTTGTCCAACCAGATTTTGATTGATTTTATTTAAGCTTGTGATGCTTTCTTCAGATGTATCTGATGCTTTTCTTGTAGTAGATCCTAAAGATGCAAATAGATTTGGTATCTCTTCTTCTTGGTAATTTGTCTCATTACAGCGAGATGTTGTTATGCCCTACATACTCATCCCTACATTTTGTGGGAAAAATGTTGGGTCCCCCCATTTTAATTTTGCCTTGTTTTCTTTTCCTTTTGTTTTCCTCCAACCTTTTCTCCTGCAAGGGTCATTTTCTTTGCTTTTTGTTTTTCCTTTCTTCGGGAATGGTCCCAGAGTGTTTTTGTCTTCCGAGTTGGCTGGATTTCCAAACTCTAGGATTCTCTTTCACCATTTCCTCTTTTGCTGGAGGGTGCGATTATATGGAATCCCTGGGCCCAGAGTTTGGAGGTTTTGCCTTTCTTGGGGTTAAATGAAGGAAGCAACATGCTTTTACCCTAGTGGTATAAATAAGATTTTATTTTCATTTTCACATTTACCATGAACAAGATTACCCAGAGTGATTAAGAGAGAAATTGAAAATTAAGTGTGAATTTATTTGGAAGTTTAATAGTGCCTTGCAGTTGAGCTGAGACTTGAGTTCATGTGTGTTCCTCAGCTTCCTTGTGAGATTGTGGGTGTTCATAGTCCTTGAAAGATTCCTTGTTTGTAGAGCACCTCCCATGCTCCTCCTCCCATGTTGTCTGGTGTTAAGGTAGGTCCTTTGGCTCTCCTCTTTCTAGTTTTGTTTTGCTTTGCATGTGCTTGATTTACCCTTTGGTTTTGTCTTTATTTTTGTTTCTCTTTTCTTTTGTGTTTTTTGTCACCTCCCATTGGTGGGATGGCTTCACAGGGAGGTTTTCTGCCTTCCTTGTGTTGTGTTCTTCTCTGTAAATGGTGTATAATAGTGTGAATGCTATAAATTATTAAGGTTCCTATGTAGAGGTCTTTCTCTCGATGTAAGTGTAGGTAGTTCTTATAAATTGCATCATTTTCTGGCTTTCCTCTATATATTTTGGTCTGTACATTGTCTTGGTAACCCTTCCTATGGTGAGCTTGTCACACTCTTCATGTTAAAACCCAAATTTTGGAGCTCACCCGCATGGTGTCCGCTTGGCTTGAACTTGGCACCTCACTTGTATGAGCCATGGTAGTTTTCTCTCTCCTCTATCACTTCATCATTGATGGAGGGATTAATTTCCCCATGAGTGAGCATTCAAAAACATCCTATCTAGCTTTCATTTCACTCATGTCAACCCACCTTTTTCCCTTAAGGGATATTACACTATATATCACCTGACCACGTGACAACCCATGTCAGCCAAGTACGGCTTGCTACTTGGTCACTTCAATAATGGCTAGTTTCTCTAGACTCTAGGTGCTGAGAAGTCCCCAGGTCTTCATCCCATTTTTTTTCATAAACCAATACCATGGAGCCTCCGGGTGTCGATCAAAATCTAGTCATTTTTAACCGTTATATTCTTGGATTTTGATGCATACTAACATTCTTTGAATAGGTGCGAGATGGTAGTGAAACTCCTCAAAGTCGATAAAACTATTTTCTATTTTTATCATATCATATGTATTGATAGTTCTTTGGTCTTGTAGGTTGCAGATTATCCAAAAAAATGTCTAAAGTAACAACTCCTCATGGAAGTTCAGAGCTTCCAACTACCTCCACTCAGGTGGCCACAAAGACAAAGGAAAAAAATATGCTCACTAAGCTCCCATTAACCTCCAAATACCTGAGGGAGGGTGTTCTTGTGGGGTCCAAAGTGGACTGCAAGCTATAGGAGATCACAGATACAGAGCCTAGACTATGGGATGAATTGTATAGGATCTTGTCCAAATGATGTACCATTAGAGGGCTGCTGGAGATGATATGACAAAGAATGTGGCTACCTTTGACATCATCAAAGCTGCATGTTTTCCTTGCTTGGTGCAAGCACCAAAACTAATCCTTCAATTGGCGATGCACTACAACACTCCCACCTAGGTTATTTTTCTTGCCGATTCTCTACCACTACACTACTTGGCAACCATTGTTACTCTGGATGCCACCACTTTTTCTTCAAGGTTGGGAATCCCCTAGTTCAAGAGAGCCATTATTATCTCCCAGTCTATGTCACTAAAAGAGTTTGAATAAATTCCCACTCTCAACTAGCAACATCTCAATACTCAGTGGTTAAAATTCCCAAGAAGGGACTATAAGAAGATGAAGCTGGAAATTCCCTGTGGAGACTTCAAAGAATGCGTATAGGTGGGAATCATATTTTTGTGTAGGATATTCAAAGAGCCCCATTCTAGAGACATTTTGGCATGGATGTATTATTTCCTCTACTGCATCACCACCTATAGTCAAACCTTTCACTAGGTGACCATCGTCGCCAATCATGTAGACTTCTAGCTAAAGAATGTCCTCTAGAATTTGAAGTTCTACATGAATTCATATGTATTATGGGCACTCACCCAACATAGGCCTATTCTTTAGGGTTTTCAGATAGTGGGCATTCTCAGGAATAGGCTTGGCCAGCTTGTCCCATGGGACCATTATCCCTGGATCCAATGGGAAGACTCTTTCCCCCAATTTTGTAGGGTAAATGAAATGTTCATTTACCATAACATTTTGACACTTACGAAAATTATTTCATTCAATTCCAACAACATTCTTATATTCAAGTAACCAGGTTCTCTAGGAATCCCTACCTACTCCCCAAGCATTGCGAGGATAGGATTATTCTTTTGGAGTTCTATAGGAAAATCTTGAAACTACACACATTCTTTTCCTTGAAGAAGTTTACATCCATTCCATTCCCAATCACTTGTGGGAACTATTCTTGCAGTCTCACAAAGTCTAAGGAAGCTGATAATGAACTAAAAATCCTGGGACTGGTAGAATTCCATCTTACCAAGAATAATTTTTATCTAGTTGACAAGATAAGAGAAGCATTTCCCTAGGCATCCACACCGCATAAAGTTCACATTGAAGATTTCTGGGTGGATTGTCTGGATAGTTTTGATCTCTAGGCCCGGTAGTATTTGCAGATGTCCAAAGGTTTGATGAAGGTCCTTGTCCTTTGGTACTTTCTAAAATATTTTTTAGATGATGGGCCTCTAGAGGTCCCAGCATACAAAGACCAGGTGATCGACAAGTTGGATCTCCCTTTGGTGGTTTGGGA
Source organism: Thuja plicata (assembly GCA_018584345.1). Classification (NCBI taxonomy): domain Eukaryota; kingdom Viridiplantae; phylum Streptophyta; class Pinopsida; order Cupressales; family Cupressaceae; genus Thuja; species Thuja plicata. The sequence goes on from MU226986.1 coordinate 3,173,920, forward strand.
CACCCCAAAGAATTTAACAATTGAAGATGTGAGTCGCAACATCATCGAGAACAACCACAAGTATTTTGAGAAAGTATGCAAGAGGAGCACCCATAAGGGTCCAATCTTGTGGGGGTCTACTTCTACCTTCAAATCCATGGGACCAAGTAAAGACAAGGGGAAGGAAAAGAAAGACACCCCACCCCTAGTTACTCCCTAGGGTATGCTCCCCATTTTGGAGCAAATTCATGATCAGCTAGAGGAGTCTAGATAGATGAGTCAAAATCTAAGTGCCTAGCTCACTCGCGGTCTTCCAATCACTCTAGTGGGATCTTCTCACCCAACAAGATCCCCTTCATTAGCGATAGTCATGAGTTGACAGATAGAGGCTGAGGTGTAGTCTAGAGATATTTTGGATGTTGGGGCTCAATTGAAGTTAAGGAGAAAGAAGAAAAGGGTAGATAATCCCCCAAGCATAGACACGGACCCTGGCATACCCAATGTTCTCCTAGTGGAAGTTAGTTTGGACTCCCTAAAACTAGAGACTCTCCCAGAGACCTCCCCTTTGCATGAATACTTTGATGACATCTTTGGGACCGAGGATCTCATGAATCTACAGGGGGAGATAGGAAAGGCGGTTGAAGAAATATTCACGCAGGAAGTAGAGATAATCTATGATGAAGGGGAAACACCATAAAAGGAGGTGGTTCTAGAGAAAGAGGTCTAAGAACCTGAAAAGCATCCACAAGATGTTTTGGAAAAATCAGTCCAGGGGACCAAGACAAATCTAAGGCAAAAAAATGATGAGCAATCGACAACTAGGGAAACCTGACCTTCAAGATCAATTGTACCCCCAATTCTCACACTCCAAATGCCTTTAGTTACTCTGGGTGATCAAGTGTCCCAAAGACAACATTTGGCGAGGTAGTCTTAGCAACCCAATAGCCAAATATTGGTTAGACACCTCCACTTCCTCTTGAGGATGTGCCCATGGAGAAAGATGTCCCAATGAATGACGCAAAAGCTGAACATCAACAGCAAGATGAGGGGAAGAACCTCAGAGATATAAATATTGATTCAATAGATGCTAAAAAGGATGGGGAGAACCCTGGTAATACATATGATATTGGTGCCAGTGGAGATGGGATCCCTGAAACCATAGAAGAGAATGCCACCAGGGTAGAAGATACTGAAAGCCCTAGGGAACTAGAAAAGGAAAATGAGTCTGAGGCGACCGCAGATACTGGGGATACACCACCAGACTCTAAAGAAGGCCCTGATGCTTAGGCCTTAGCAGCAAGACTACCCCAGCCACTACAATGGCTGGTAGAATCTAGGAAAATAAAATCCCCAACAATAGCAGTTGTTCCCCTCTCCTTGGCCAAGATGATAACCCAGAACCAAGAGGCTAAAAAGCTCAAGAAGACCTGGACCATCTATACTCTCTAGACTGGTCCAAGAGGAAATATGGTTATAATAGTTGCAACCCCTCCCCCATATACAAATGTGGAAACATCAAGAGATGAAGACTATACAGTCACAAAAGTGCCTATAGAGAGGAGAGATAAGAAGGGTGAGTTGGACCTACTAAGAGAGGCCACCTAGGCAGTCAAATCCTAGTATGATAAATAGTCATAGAAGTTAAGAGAGGAAAGAGAGAAAAATGAAAATCTCCTTGGGCTTCTCGAAAAAATTACACAGTCATTGGCTGAGATTCATCTGGAATCCTCCACCTCTGGACCACTGCTTCTACAGGGTGACATGGATTCTCTTAGAGCCATGAAAAAGAAGGCACAGCCTATAGATGGGTGGATTACAGAGCAGATCAAGGCCATAAGGCAATTCTTTGAGGTGACACTGCTAGACCTTTATCTGGTCAATAATCTTTTGGGCCATGTAAATGGTGTCATCATCCTATGGGAAGGGACATAGAAAACTATGAGGAGTGGAGAACCAGATTAGAAGAAGAAATAAACTTTAGGGAGGAAGCCACCATAGAGGCAGGAATTTTAGGAGAAGAACACTTCAGATTCCTCTAGGCCTATCACTCCAGACTTGGCCACAAAATTGAGGCAAGAAATAAATTGGTTATGGCCCTAAAAGATAAAATCACAGTGTTCTGGTATCCTTTGGACCTGTATAAAGCATTCGTTGGAAGGGTTTCACAAGTTGATGCCTTCACCACTGGGACTTGTGCCCTAGAGGATTATGTCCTTAGTAAGTTTGATGAGTTGATGGAGTCCTGGTATCAGTCTACCAGGGTCTTCAACAGAGGAAAAATGTCAAGAATATCTCAAATGATGCTCCAGGCTCATGACTCAGTGAAGATAGTCGAAGAATTCTAGGACAGGGCACGGGAAATTGAAGAGAAGTTTGAAATCATCAACGACTGGTGGGATATTGTCAAGTACATAGATGGAGATGGCATTGGCCAAATTTTGGAGGCATTCAAGAACAAGGGACAGTAAATTTCTCCAGACTTCGGATATTTCCACCAGTAGGGTGCATTTTGAACATTCATTATTCTTTGAGCATAAGCTCCCAAACTCTAGAATTCTGGATCCAGAAGTTTTGTATTCTTTCAATGACCCATGTCCAGGTTCCTTAGAGCCAACTAGTCATTTTCAAGCACTTAATAAGGGGGGGTTAGAAGGTAGGTGATCCCGATAAGGCATGTCAGATAGAGGGATGGCTCTGATAGGTGATTTTCCCAAGGCATCGCTCCAGCATTAACTACCTGGTGCATCAAAGATAGTGAGTTGCATTTTGCATTGATGAGACATGTAGCCTCAAACTCCTGGAAGATTGGATCTCTTCTATTCTTACCCTGACACTCTTCTCGATGTTGATTCTTCCATCCTCTCTTCTTGTTTTCTTTCTCTATCTTGTCAGATCTCTTCTCTTTTTGAGGTGATTCTAAGTGGTGTAGGTAGTACCGGCCACTGAATATTGTATTTTAATGGTTGAGTGTATAGTTAGATTAGGTTCATTTTAGGGAAAACTATGTGTATAAATAATAACTCTGACCTCATTTCAAGGGTCATAAAAATTGATGATTTTGTAGTCGAATATTGTTAGCATTTCATTTCCAAGTTTCAAGAGCTCAACGCTGAGTAGTTCTTAGTAGCTAGATGCTCCCTTGGAGCCATTGATTTACACACCAATGATGTTGTAACACTCTGTTAATGAAGAAGGAAGAACACTTTATGTAAATGATGTTGTGATGTTTTGATCTCCGAGTTAGCAATACCTTTTGTGATGTAGGTTTCTAATGTCCTTTACTCTTCTATTTTGTTAGATTAATGATCTCATTTCCCCTTGCTATTGAATATGTATGAACTTCTAGTTCTCTACACATTCAGTATTTAGTGTGGTTCACTAGAGCATTTTTGATGTTGGAAATATGTTGCATAACTATAAGTAGAAATAATAAATTCTAACCCCAGTCTATCTTTTTCTTTTTATTTGGTTAACCTCCCATTCTTACAGGAAACCCCAACCTATACCCAAAATCCCTGAAGAAGACAAGTAAAAAAACCAGCTATCCCCCCGAACAAAAATATTCACTTGCCCAACTTAGCTCCCTGCACCATCAAGACCCGACACTCAGGTGCTTGAAGGCCCAAAGAATTTATTCCCCAAACTATCTTTACAGGCAAAGTTGGCCAGTGCCCCACTACTTGGTGACAACTTAACATCTATTGATGAGATCGGTCACAAATTCCTATCAACAGATGCCATAATATTTCTTTCATATAATAGAATTCTCATCTTGATTCTTGCTTCTTTATACTACTCATAGAAGGTCTAAATTTATAGCTTCTGATTCTCAATACTTTTGTCAAGTTTGTACTTCTCCATTGTATGATTTGTTCTCTTAAGTCTTTAAGCTTTCCACATAAGAGTTATAGCTCTAATACCAATTGTTGGAAATAATGGGAATTGTGTACTGAGAGGGGAGGGGTGAATCAGTACCTCTAAAACTTTTTTCTATTTTCTCCTTTAACCTTTATGTAATCAATTGTTTATCCAACCATCTATTCTATACTATCTTTGTGTAAGACACATCAATTGTTTAACTTAATCAAACTTATAAGCATTCATAGAAACATTCATGAAAGTAATTGACTCATAACACATGATATGGTATTGCAGAAAACCCTTGTTAGAAGGTAAAAACTATGATGAGGATGGAACCCAAAAAATATTCACTATCTATAGATTGGAAGGGGCTGGTTAAGGCTTACAATTTGATCACTTCTGATGATCTACCCTGTTAGGAGTATTATGTGGAGACCTATTAGGATATACTCTATTAAGAGATTTAGCAACACTATTTAGTGTGCACTTGGTTAAGAGATTTACAATAGGATTGTTAAATCCACCTTCCTTGAAATGATTTCTTCTATTTGCTACACTTGTTAGAATGTAGACAAAAATACTCATTGACTCGAGTGTATACAATATAAATATTTCTGATTACAGATACATTAAAATTCACATGTATAAATGTATCACCTATTGTGATTGATTAATACCTCTGTTCCTCGATAGCCTTTGTTATTGGTTCTTGATAACCAGATTCATCTTTTTCTATTATGCTTCTTGAAACTCTCAGTCTGATCTATAGATGTTCTCATTGGATAAAATCATCCTCTCATCTATGATATTGAATGATCAAAACATCTATTTATAAGATAGATTGACCTAATTAAGTTTCACGTATAACAAAACTAACTCTATGATCACATGTTTACAACTCTACCTTGATCTCCTAGTCTGCATGTTTTCAATTAGTTAGACTAATTAAAATAATTACAATAATGTTTCTTGTCCCTTAAATAATTGTTTAAAAACAAAACTCTATAAATAGAATATGAGTATTTTATCTGACGTGGAAGTCAGATCCACTTTTTCTGGGATGTAACTAACTTTCAGTGTTTGATGGTCAGTTTTCTCTGAAATTAGTTTGTCTATCTTTTGGGTTACACTATTTATGTTCTATTGGTTTGCACTATGTTTTCTCATTGGATTCCTTTGTCGAGTTCCACTTTATCATCTTTGTTTTTCACTTTTGGTTAACACAGCAAAAATGTATCGTTGGTTTCCTCCTTGCTTAGCATTTTCAGTTTGAACTGAGAACTTGACTTTTGGTGTAGTGTAACTGATAGTTTATACTACTTTTTTTCTCACTGCATACTAATGGAAAAACTTTATGTTTATCAATCTCCCCCTTTGACATTAGTATAAAAAAATAGATATGTGTTGAATACTATCAAAATTTATAGTATGAACACCATGTATATACCTTAGTCATTTCATGACTCCCCCTATGCATATGTCGGCATAGTATAGTATATGTATGTACATTATACACTTGTCTTTTTATACTATTTCATTTTCCCCTTTTAAATTCTTTGTGAGTATTATTTCACTTTTCCCATTTTTTAGTACTATATACTATGTCTCTCTACATATTTCCTTTTCCCCCTTTTTTGATAGTAAGGGCAAAGGTGTATACCTATAGCTTATCAAAAATATGAGAGTGTGAGGATTTCATTTCCTCCATCATCTTCTCCCATTTATCCTTCATATGTTCAAGAGCCATATGCTCTAGTGTAATCCATGCATGTATGTCATAGATTTTTTCTGGTAAAGACATCTCAGGGGTGGCAATAAGTTGCCATGCTGAAGTTAGGTGAGTCTGCAGAAGTGTGAGGTTCGGTAATAGTATGGACTGTATATCAGTAAATTCCTCTCTGAATTGTGACTTTGACTCCCAAAGTTCCTGTCTTAACCATTTGATCTCTATGATATTCTCATAATGCAATTTTATTGCATTTCTATTAGTCGTTAGAATTTTTGCACTTGCAGTGAGATCAGTTTCACTCTTTTCAATCTTGTCATTATTATCTTTAGTAAACCTCTCTAAAGTGCATATTTTTTGTATCTAGGAAAAGTCTTCAGTTATGATTTGATCTAATTGATCTGATAATTCTAAAAGATTTACCTTGTTCTCTTCCACTTCTTGGCTAATATTTTCTGTCAATTTATATTGAAATTTATGCTCTTTTGGCTCCTTAATTGCCTTTTTTGCATCAACATTTTGTGTTGTGATTGCTTTGGTGAGGATGGAAAGTCAATCTAGAATGGGGGCATTTTGATCAGCATCTATGTCAAGTACAATCTGACTCAAGATGCCCCTTGTGTTCTCTAGAACCAATGAATCTCAGTGTTGCTTCTTAAGATTTTCTTGCAAAGCTTTCCTTTGGAATATTTCTCCATAATTTTGGAGAGATTCAAAGTCTAATGTTGTTCGGTCTAAATTTGGTATTTCAATAATCTCATCTAATGTGACTTACAACTTGTTCTTCTTTGTTTTATTCTTCTTCTTCTATGTTCCACCTATACTCAGAACCATAACTAGATTTTTAGCTTGGTGTGATGTGCTACTAGATGGATTTTGAGGAATTCTAGCTTTATCTTGCTACTCAGTATTTTCTTGTCAGTTGTCTGAGGATGTCTCCTTGTCAGCCTTCAGTGTGTCTATATCTTTGCCTTTAGTGTCCTTCAGCCTGGTATCAACTATCTTTGCTTTCTCATCCTTCTCATTTTTCACTTCATCAGAATCTTTTATTTGTGCATATTTCTTGGTGGAATCTCTATATTTATGTTCTCCATAGATGACATTTTGTTCATTGGTTGTGTCCTTCTTTTCATCAATTGTGTCTTCTTTCTCTTCATTACCGTTGTCCTCAAGAATGATTGCATCAGGAATGGGGGTCTTCTCCTTTTGTGAGATAATATTTATTACATGAATCAATAGTGGCATTTGGCCTGGTATGTGTACTTCTGTAGCATCAAATATTGTGTCATGTTTGTTGATCTGGTCCTTGGCAATAGTGACATCTTCATCTTTCTGAATTTCATTTGTAGGATCATTGATGATGTTAATAATTGTATTGTCCACAGTTTTCCATAGTAGTGTCTGGCGATGTCTCATCTACAACATCCATATTCTTGTTGCCTCTAGTGTCCATTTCCTCTTTGTCTAATTGTACATCTATGATGGTAATTGGTTCGGTGCTCTGAGTAGCCTGATCATCCTTGGTCTCTTGATTCTTGGTAAGAGCTCTTTGCGGCTTGGAACTTGTATCCTTTTCTAGAATATCAAGTATTTTTCTCCATTTCACATCACTCTTTCTATCTAGGTCCAGTAGATGTCCTTTAAGCACTTGGTAGGCTCTAAACTTCATTGTGAACCTTTTAGAATGAATCTTCATCATTTCTTTGATCTCATCCATTTTTTGTCCAGGAGGCATGACTGACACTAGGGCTCTCTCCCTGATTTCGTTCTCAGAGTGCAAGGAAAATTTCTATCTTACTAATATCCTATCTTGAATTTCTTTGGGCATATTGTCTGCCAATTGTATTGGGAGGTATTTGAATATGCACATCATCTTGATGATTGCCTCCTCAATCTTATTTTGATCCAAGGGATCCAATGTTAACTATTTCTTAACCTTCCTACTATTTATTGTACTTGATTTGACAATTGAGGCACACACTTCATCAACTATTTCAGGTATCTTATTCTTTTCCTATTGAATAGCTTCATCGTGTTCGGTGTCCTCAATGTCCTCCTTAGTTCTAATGAACTTTCTTCTTTTTTTTGGCCCTCTTTTATGTGCTTCAGTTTTCCTCTTATAGGTCCTCACTTGACCTTTCTTCAATGGTGAAGGACTTGTGTCCTTAGCTATTTGACTTCTTTTCCTTGTAGGAGCTATAGTTATAGGCTTCTTAGCTAGTGAAGGTAATGGTGTATCGGACATTGTATACTTAGAGTCACTCTCATGCTCAGCTTCACCGACGGGTGATTGTCCCTAAGTTTCTTCTTTTTTTTTAGTTTCTTCTTCTATAATTGACAGCCTTTTCCTCAAGTTGTTGACCATTTTATCCTTCTTCCTATCTATCTTCTTTACAACCAAGCCAATTTTGATTCTTTATTTGGCTTCTTCATAAGTGTCGAACTTGGGTTGTGTTTTATCTAATGGCTCATTTATTAATGCATCAAATCCATTGGATGCTTGATCTATCTTTAATTCATAGTCAAGGGGTTGTAGCCATATTGTCCTTGGTATAGTAGGCTTGATGTATGTGAAGTTTGTGTCTCCCATGAAACATATATCAATCCTGAATTTCTCAATTAATTTCTCTGGGATCCTTACTCTTTTCTCCATTCTGTCCTTGAATCTAGCAAAGTCTTCATCTATTACTGACTCAAAATTATCTCCTAGTGAATTTATAAACTCACTAATCTGTATGGTGACTGGTCTTGTTATATCTCATTTCACATTTCCTATTTATGGAAAAGATTCTTGGAAGTAGAAGAATATGCACATGATAAGTGAACCAAACTTACATGAATTTGATTTTGCATTTCTGATTGTCTTTAAGTTCTCTTCTAGCTTCTTGAGTAGAACTTATGATAAATGCAACTGAGTTCCCTTTTTGACAATCTTGTAGGCTGTGTCCACTGCTCGGGATGCAATGTTGTTTATCCTTCTTGCCTGAAAGAACTTGTATCCTAAGACACGTGCTCCAAATTTAAGTTCATCATCTATGATAGTGGATACCTTAAAACCTCTTCCATCACACTTAGCTCTTGTATTATTTTCAATGTCAGACTTGCACAGGTGCTTCAATTCCTTTACCTTATCGGTCATTTGATAACCGGTGATTTCATGAATAACATCTCATGTTATCGATTTAGCCTCATCTAGCCATAACTTATGGTTGTGTATCCTTCTCAATACTAACTAAATCCACTCGGTCTTAAACTCTTTCAGGAAACATAGGGAATTTGTGAGCCCTTTCAATTTGATGTGTTTTTTCTCATCTTTAATAGTGCCATCATCTTTACATATCTTCTTGAAAGCTTGTTCAACCTCCAAGTCGCCAATTTCTGCAATTTTGTAGTGTGTGTATGCTCACACGTCTTCGATGAGCAAAACCCTATCTGGTATTCATGAGAATTCTCTAGCATTTTAGGGTTGTGATGAAACCTCTAGGCATATCTTATAATGTGGTTCTACACATGTAGAGTTCTTTACAAGTTTGACCTTATCCTTCTTGATGCTCTTTAGCTTAGCTATTCTTGATGTTGTAGCCATTGTTCTTGAAATTAGGGCTTTCCATAAATGATAAATAGAGTTCTTAGTTATGCTTAGGTATTTACTTTAACCTTTGTAGCTATAAGTGATATGCTTGGAGTGCTTTGGATCAGGTTGGAGTCACTCTACAATGTTGTTGCTTCTAGCTCTAGTTTCACTCTGGTTGCTTTGCTCAAATCACTGGTGAGAAATAAATCCCTTCTATCTTCTATTTATAGACTTTACCCTATGTCAATTCATTAGTGCTCAACCACTCCTTGGTGTGTGAATATGGAGTCATCGGTTGATATACTAACTTCCCACTCGGTGACAATGCAATGCTTTGGGGCAGTCATCTAACTTGTTATTTTTATCGATGGGTTTCGGTGTATGGCAAAGACAACTTTGTCAGCTCATATGAATACCGACGGATCTCGGTTTATGCTAGCACTTTTAGCTTTTACATGCTAACTAAGGATTCTTGGTAAGTGTATAAAATTTATTTTTGAATGTATATTTATGTATTAATTGATGAAATAGTTTTCATAGAATTTAACAAGTAATACCATAGTGCATCTATAATCATGCTAATTTGGTATTTCGACTATATTTGATTGGAACTGATGCAAAATATAACTTGGTGTAATGCAGTTCCATACTTACTTGTTCTTCTTATGTGGGGGTGGTGATGTCACCAGATCCATTGGATAGGGTATTACCAATTGCATTCCTCGGTCAAGCTTCATCATTGTTTGTAGCTTTCCTCCACATTTTTTCTCATCTTCTTGATGTCTTCAATGGTTTTTCCACTGTCAAAGATGATGGTCTCTGTCATTCGGTCTCTGAAGTCCTTGTTGAGATGACCGACTTTATGACAGTGTAAACATGCCATTCTAGGGTTAGTCCATTATCTAGGCTTTCTTTTCCATTTTCTCATACAATTTGCAGCAATGTGACCAAAGCTCCCACATGCTGTACAATTTTCCCAAGTATTTTAATCCCATACATACTAGTTACTGACTCTATTTGGTTGATAGGAAGATTCTTCACTTTTAGGCTCCCATGCTTTCTTTTTCTTCTTCTAGCATTCAAGAGTAGTGTGCCCATGCATTTTGCAAGTAGGACAGTATTTGTCAATGTAGGTTTCCTTCTTTGGTTCTTTCATCTCAGACTTACATTCATATGCTTTATGTCCTTTCTTGTTGCATTTATAACAAATTCATATGAATGAAGATGTAGATTTAGGAATACCTTTCATTTTTATATTGCATACATTTGATGTATGGCCTTTCTTTCCACAATGATTGTATGTCAGATTGTTTAGGTGATTCTCCATTCTTGGTATAGCCTAGTCTAATTTTGTTGTTAGCTCTCATTTGTCCATCAAGAAAATCATCCATTATTTTATTGCTTTCTTTAGCTCTTATGATTATCTCATTATGCTACTGTTGAATTCTGAATTCTTGTTTACGCTTTTCATTTTCTCCCCTTAGCTCACCGATAGCTTTTATTATTTCAATGAGTTCAACATTCATCCTATTTTCATCTTGACTCATAAGAATAATCTGATTTGTAATCGTATTATGATGTTCTATAAGTCTTTGTATTTGAGACTCTTTTTCTTTTAGCTTTTCAGTAATCTTTCATCTATCATCAATAGCTAGTGTTCTTTCTTTATCATCTTGTTTAGCATTGTTCATGACATTAATCATTCTTACCATCTATGTCTCTTGACCGATTTGCAGAGATTTCACTTTTCCAGCCATATGTTGATTGATTTCATTTAAGCTTGTGATGCTTTCTTCTCATGTATTTGATGCTTTGCTTCTAGTAGATCGTGAAGACTCAAATAGATCTGGTATCTCTTCTTTTTGTAATGTGTCTCATTACAGAGAGATTCCATAATATTTCTTTCATCTAACAACTATCTCATCTTGATTCTTGCTTCTTTATACTGCTCATAGAATATTTGAATTTGTAGCTTCTGATTCTCAATACTTTTGTCAAGTTTGTACTTATCCACTATATGATCTTTTCTCTTAAGTCTTTAAGATTTCAAAATAAGAGTTCTAGCTCTAATACAAATTTTTGGAAATAATGAGAAGCATGTACTGAGAGCAGAGGGGTGAATTAGTACCTCTAAAACTTTTATCTCTTTTATACTTTAATCTTTATATAATCAATTGTTTATCCAATGATATGTTCTATGTTATTTTTGCGTAATACCTATCTATTTATAGTATGAACACTTTGTATATACATTAGTCATTTCATGACTCCCCCTATACATATGTCAGTATAGTATAGTATATGTATGTACATTATACACTTGTCTTTTTATACTATTTCCTTTTACCCTTTTAACTTCTTTGTACATATTATTTCACTTTTCCCCTTTTTTTAGTACTATATGCTCTATCTCTGTACATATTTCCTTTTCCCCCTTTTTTGATAGTAAGGGCAAAGGTGTATACCTATTTCTTATCAAAAATATGAGAGTGTGAGGATTTAATTTCCTCCATCATCTTCTCCCATTTCTCCTTCAGATGTTCAAGATTCATATGCTCTAGCATAATCTGTGCATGCATGTCATAGATTTTGTCTCCTAAAGACATCTTAGGGGAGGCAATAAGTTTCCTTGATGAAATTAGGTGAGTCTTTAGAAGTGTGAGGTTTGGTAACAGTATGGATTGTATTTTGGTAGCCTCCTCTTTGAATTGTGACTCTGCTTTCCAAAGTTCTTGTCTTAACCGTTTGATCTCTATAATCTTCTCATAATCCAATTTTATTGCATTTCCATCGATGGTTTAACTTTGTGCACTTGCAGTGAGATCATTTTCAATCTTGTCATTGTTATCTTTAGTAAACTTCTCTAAAGTGCATAGTTTTTGTATAAAGGAAACAACTTCAGTTATTATTGGATCTAATTGATCTAATAATTTTGAAAGCTTTACCTTGTTCTCTTTCACTTCTTGTCTGATCTTTTCTATCAATTTATATTGGAATTTATGCTCTACTCGCTCCTTAATTGCCTTTTCTACATCAACATTTTGCGTTGTGATTGCTTTAGTGAGGACGAAAATTTGATCTAGAATGGGGGTATTGTGATCAACATCTATGTTGGGTACAATCTAACTCAATATGTCCCTTGTGTTCTCTAGAACCAATGAATCTTGATGCTGCTTCTTAAGCTTTTCTTACAAAGCTTTCCTTTGGAAGATTTCTCCATACTCTTGGAGAGATTCAAATTCTAATGTTGTTGGGTCACATTTTTGTATTTCAATAATCTCGTCTAATGTGACTTCCAACTTTTTCTTCTTTGTTTTCTTATTCTTCTTCTGTGTTCCACCTATATGCAGAACCATAGCCATCTTTTTGGCTTGGCCTAATGTGCTACTAGATGGATTTTGAGGAGTTGTACCTTTATCTTTCTACTCGATATTTTCTTGTTAGTTGTTTGAGGATGTCTCCTTGTCAACCTTTGGTGTGTGTGCCAATTCACCATTAGTGTCCTTGGGCATGGTATCAATTGTCTTTGCTTACTCTTCCTTCACTTTTTGCACTTCATCAAAATCTTTTATTTGTGGATCTTGCTTGGTGGAATCTATATCTTTCTGTTCTCCATCGATGACATTTTGTTAATTGGTTGTGTCCTTATTTTCATCAGTTGTGTCTTTTTTCTCTTCATTACCCTTGTCCTTAGGTATGCTTGCATCAGACTCGGGGGTCTTCTCCTTTTGTGAGATAATATTGATTGCATGAATCAATAGTAGCATTTGGCCTGGTATGTGTACCTGTGCAACATCAAATGTTGTGTCATGTTTGTCAGTTTGGTCCTTGGTAATAGTGACATCTTCATCTTTCTGAATTTCATCTATAGGATCATCAGTGATGTCAATAATTGTATTGTCTATAGTGTTGTCCATAGTACTGTCCGATCATGTCTCATGCAGAACATCCATATTCTTGTTGCATGTAGTGTCCATTTTCTCTTTGTCAAAGTTTACATCAGTGATGGTAATTGGTTTGGTTCTCTGAGTAGCCTTGTCATCCTTGGTCTCTTGATTCTCAGTAAGAGCTCTTTGTGGCTTGGGACTTGTATCCCTTTCATAAATATCAAGTATTTTTCTCCATTCGGCTTCACTCTTTCTTTCTAGGTCCAGTAGATGTCCTTTAAGCACTTGGTAGGCTCTCAACTTTAGTGAGAACCTTTTGGAATGAATCTTCATCATTTCTTTGATCTCATCAATTTTTTATTTGGGAGGCATGACTGACACTAGGGCTCTTTACTTGATTTCTTTCTCAGAGTGGAAGGAAAATGTCCATCTTATTGATATCCTTTCTTGAAGTTCTTTGGGCATATTGTCTGCCAATTGTATTGGGAGGTATTTGAATATGCACATCATCTTGACGATTCCCTCCTTAATCTTATTTGGATCCAAGGGATCCAATGTTAACCATTTCTTTACCTTCCTACTATTTACTATGCCTGATTTGACAATTGAGGCACACACTTCATCAACTATTTTAGGTATGTTATTCTTTTCATGTTCAACAAATTCATCCCGTTTGGTGTCCTCAATGTCCTCCTTAGTTCTAATGAACTTTCTTCTTTTTGTTGGCCCTCTTTTTTGGGTTTTGATTTTCCTCGTATAGGTCATTACTTTAAATTTATTCAATGGTGAAGGACTTGTGTCCTTAGCTGTTTGACTTCTTGTCCTTGTAGCAGCTATAGTTCTAGGCTTCTTAGCTGGTAAAGGTAATGGTGTATCTGACTCTATAGACTCAGAGTCACTTTCCTTCTCAGCTTCACTAACATGTGACTATCCCTCAATTTCTTCTTTCTGTTTGGTTTCTTCTTCTATAACCAACAACCTTTTCTTCAATTTCTTGACCATTTTATCCTTCTTCCTATGTATATTATTTACAACCAAGCCAATTTTTATTCTTTATTTGGCCTCTTCATAAGTATCGAACTTGGATTGTGTTTTATCTAATGGCTAATTTATTAATGCATAAATTTCATTGGATGGTTGATCTATGTTTACTTCATAGTCAAGTGGTTGTAGCCATGTTGTCCTTGGTATAGTAGGCTTGATGTATGTGAAGTTTGTGTCTACCATAAAATATATATCAGTCTTGAATTTCTCAATTAATTGCTTGGGGATCCTTACTCTTTCCTACATTCTCTCCTTGAATCTAGCAAAGTATTCATCCATTATTGACTCAAAATTATCTCCTAGTTCTTTTATAAAATCACTAATCTGTATGGTAACTGGTCTTGTTATATCCCATTTCATATTTTCTATTCATGGAAAATATTCTTGGAAGTAGAAGAATATGCACATGATAAGTGAACCAAACTTACATGAATTTGATTTTTCATTTTTTATTGTCTTTAAGTTCTCTTCTAGCTTCTTGAGTAGAAGTTCTGATAGATCCAACTGAGTTTCCTTTTTGACAATCTTGTAGGTTGTGTTCACTGCTCCGGATGTAATGTTGTTTATCCTTCTTGCCTGAAAGATCTTGTATCCTAAGACACATGCTCCAAATTTCATTTCATCATCTGTGATAGTGGATACCTTAAGTCCTCTCCTGTCACACTTAGCTCATGTATTCTTTTCAATGTTGGCCTTGGGCGGGTGCTTCAATTCCTTTACCTTATCATTTATTAGATAACCAATGACTGCATGAATAACATCTCATGTTATCAATTTAGGCTCATTCAACCATAAGCTATGGTTGTGTATCCTTCTCAATACTAACCGGATCCACTCGGTCTTAAAATCTTTCCTAAACCATAGGACATTTGTGAGCCCTTTCACTTCCATGTGTTTTTGCTCATCTTTAATAGTGCCATCATCTTTACATAGCTTCTTGAAAGCATGTTCAACCTCGAGGTTTCCAATTTCTGCAATTTTGCAATGTATGTATTCTCACACGTCTTTGACGATAAAAACCCTAGTTGGTATTCGTGAAAATGCTCCAACATTGTCAAGTTGTGATGCAACCTCTAAGAAAATCTTATAATGTGGTTCTACACAGGTAGATTTCTTGACAAGTTTAACCTTATCCTTCTTGATGCTCTTTAGCTTAGCGGTTCTTGATATCATGGCCATTGTTCTTTAAATTAGTGCTTTCCGTAAATGATAAACAAAGTTCTTAGTTATGCTTTGGTACTTACTTTAACCTTTGTAGTTGTAACTGATCTTGTTGGAGTGCTTTGAATCGGGTTGGAGTCACTCTATAATGTTGTTGCTTCTAGCTCTAGTTTCGTTATGGTCACTTCACTCAAATTGCTGGTGAGAAATGAAACCCTTCTATCTACTATTTATATACTTTTCCCTAGGTCAAGTCATTAATTCTCAACCACTCTTTGGTGTGTGAAGATAGAGTCATTGGTTGATACACTAACTTCCCACTCAATGACAATGCGATGCTTCGGGGAAAACGTCTAACTTTTTACTTTCACCGACGTGTTTCGATGTATGGCGAAGACAACTTTGTCAACTCATATGATTACCAATGGATCTCATTTTACACTAGCACTTTTATCTTTTACATGTTAACCAATGATTCTCAGTAAGTGCAAACAATTTAGGTTTGAATGTATACCAATGTCTTTTGATTTGTATTAACCGATGAAATAGTTTTCATATAATTTAACAAGTAATACCATATTGCATCTATAATCATGCTAATTTGGCATCTTGACTATGTATGATTGGAACTGATGCAAAATATAACTTGATGTAATGCAGTTCCATACTTACTTATTTTTCTTATGTGGGGATGGTGATGTCACCAGATCCATTAGATAGGGTGTCACAAATTTCATTTCTCAGTCCAACTTCATCATTTTTTGTAGCTTTCATCCACATTTTGTTTCTCATCTTCTTGATGTCTTCAATGGTGTTTCCATTGGCAAAGGTGCTAGTCTCTGTCATTCGGTCTCTGAAGTCCTTCTTGAGATGACGGAATTTATGATAGTATAAACATGCCATTCTAGCATTAGTCCATCCTCTAGAGTAGTTTCTTACCCATTGTCTCATACAATTTGCAGCAATGTGAACAAATCTTCCACATGCCATGTACAATTTTCCCAAGTATTGTAATCCCATACATACTGGTTATCGACTCTATTCAGTTGATAGGTAGATTCTTGACTTTTAGGCTTCCGTGCTTTCTTTTTATTCTTCCAACATTCAAGAGTAGTGTGCGCATGCATTTTCCTAGTAGGCGAGTATTTGTCCATGTAGGTTTCCTTGTTTGGTTTTTTCATCTCAGACTTACATTCATATACTTTATGTCCTTTTTTGTTACATTTATAAAAAATTCATATGAATGAAGATGTAGATTTAGGAATACCTTTCATTTTTATCTTGCATACATTTGATTTATGGCCTTGCTTTCCATAGTGATTTCATGTTAGCTTTTTTGGTCTTGGATTGGCATAGACATTCTTTGGATCAACTTGTTTAGGTGATTCTCCATTCTTAGTATAGCCTAGTCCGGTGTTGTTGTTGGCTCTCCTTTGTCCATCAAGAAAATCATCCATTCTTTTTTTCTTTCTTCAACTATTTTGATTATCTCATTTTGTTGTTGTTGTTGAATTCTGAGTTCTTGTTTCAGATTTTCATTTTCTTCCCTTAGCTCACCGATAGCTTTTATTCTTTCAATGATTTCAACATTCATTCATTTTGCCTCTTGAATCATAAGAATAATTTGATTTGTAATCTCATGATGATGTTCTGTAAGTCTCTATATTTTAGACTCTTTTTCTTGTAGATTTTCTGTAATCTTTCTTCTATCATCAATAGCTAGTGTTCTTTCTTGCTCAGCTTGTCTATCATTATTCATGACATCAATCATTCTTACCATCTGTGTCTCTTGACCAATTTGAAGAGATTTCACTTGTCCAGCCAAATGTTGATTGATTTCATTTAGGCTTGTGATTCTTTCTTCTGATGTATTTGATGCTTTGCTTGTAGTAGATCTTGAAGACTCAAATAGATCTGGTGTCTCTTCTTCTTGGTAATCTACCTCATTACAATGAGATTCCATAATATTTCTTTCATCTAATAGCTGTCTCATCTTGATTCTTGCTTCTTTATACTTCTCATAGAAGATCTAAATTTCTAGCTTCTGATTCTCAATAATTTTGTCAAGTCTGTACTTCTCCCTTGTATGATCTTTTCTCTTAAGTCTTCAAGCTTTCCAAATAAGTGTTCTAGCTCTAATACCAATTGTTGGAAATAATAGGAAGTGTCTATTGAGATGGGAGTGGTGAATTAGTACATTTAAAACTTTTATCTCTTTTATCCTTTAACCTTTATGTAATCAATTTTTTATCCACCCATTTGTTCTATGTTATCTTTGCATAAGACATATCAATTCTTTAACTTAATCAAACCTCTAAACATTCATAGAAACATTCATGAAATTAATTGAATCATAATACATGATATGATATCATAGAAAACCCCTGTTAGAAGGTAAAAACTATGGTGGGGATGGAACCCATAAAATATTCACTATTTGAGTTTGGAAGGGGTCGGGTAAGGCTTACAATTTGGTCACTTCTGATGATCTACCCTGTTAGGAGTATTATGTAGAGATTTTTTAAGATATACTCTATTAAGAGCTTTAGCAACACTATTTAGTATTCACTCAGTAAAGTGATTTACAATAGGATTGTTAAATCCACCTTCCTTGAAATGATATCTTCAATTTTCTACACTTGTTAGAATGCAGACAAAAATACTCATTGACCTAAGTGTATGCAAGATAACTATTGCTAATTACAGATCCATTACAATTCACATGTATAAATGTATCACCTATTGTGATTGATTAATAGCTCTATTGCTCGGTAGCCTCTGTTCTTGGTTCTTGATAACCAAATTAATCTTTTGTTGTTCTGCTTCTTGAAACTCTCAATCTGGTCCATAGATGTGCTCATTGGCTACATTCAACCTCTCATCTATGATATTGAATGATTAAAACATCTATTTATCAGATAGAATGACCTAGTTAAGTTTTAGGTTAACAAAAATAACTCTATAATCACAGGTTTACAACTTTACCTTGATCTCCTAGTCTGCACGTTTTCAATCAGTTAGACTAATTAAAATAGTTACAATAATGTTGCTTGTCCCTTAAGTAATGGTTTTAATACAAAAAAAAAAATCTATAAATAGAATATGAGTATTTTATCTAACATGGAAGTCAGATCCACATTATTTGAGATGTAACTGACTTTCAGTGTCTGATGCTTGGTTTGCTCTGAAATCAGTTTGTCTATCTTTCATGTTGTACTATTTCTATTTTGTTAGTTTTATCATCGGGTCCCTCTGTCAATTTTCTCCTTTTAGGTTCCACTTTATCATCTTTGGTCTGTGCTTTCGATTAACACTGCATAACTATTTTGTCTGTTTCCTCCTTTCTTAGCATTATCAGTTTGAACTAGAAACTTGACTTTCGGTGTAGTGTAACCAATAGTTTATACTAATTGTTTTCTCATTGCATACTAATGGAAAAAATTTATGTTTATCAATCTTCCCCTTTGACATTAGTATAAAAAAATAGATATGCGCTGAATACTATCAAAATTTATAGTATGAACACCTTGTATATACCTTAGTCATTTCATGACTCCCCCTATGAATATGCTAGTATAGTATAGTATATATATGTACATTATAGACTTATCTTTTTATACTATTTATTTTTCCCCTTTTAACTTCTTTGTACATATTTTTTCACTTTTCCCCTTTTTCAGTACTATATGCTCTATCTCTATACATATTTTGTTTTCCCCCTTTTTTGATAGTAAGGGAAAAGGTGTATACCTATAGCTTATCAAAAATATGAGAGTGTGAGGATTTCATATCCTCCATCATCTTCTCCCATTTCTCCTTCACATGTTCAAGAGCCATATACTCTAGTGTAATCCATGCATGCATGCCATAGATGTTGTTTGCTAAAGACATCTCAGGGGTGGAAATAAGTTGCCTTGATAAACTTAGGTGAGTCTACAGAAGTGTGAGGTTCAGTAATAGTATGGACTATATTTTGGTAACCTCCTCTCAAAATTGTGACTCTGCTTCCCAAAGTTCTTGTCTTAATCGTTTGATCTCTATGATCTTCTCACAATGCAATTTTGTTGCATTTCCATCGGTGGTTAGACTTTGTGCACCTGCAATGAGATCATATTCAATCTTTGCAATCTTGTCATTGTTATCTTTAGTAAACTTCTCTAAAGTGCATAGTTTTTGTATCAAGGAAACAACTTCAGCTATGATTGGATGTAATTGATATGATAATTTTGAAAGCTTTACCTTGTTCTCTTCCACTTCTTGGCTGATATTTTTTGTCAATTTATATTGAAATTTCTACTTTTCTCACTCCTCAATTACCTTTTTTTCATCAACATTTTGCGTTGTGATTTCTTTGGTGAGGACAACAAGTTGATCTAGAATGGGGGAATTGTGATCAACATCTATGTTGGGTACAATCTGACTCAAGATGTTTCCTATGTTCTTCAAAACCAATGAATCTTAGTGCTTCTTCTTAAGCTTTTCTTGCAAAGCTTTCCTTTGAAAGATTTCTCCATACTCTTGGAGAGATTAAAAGTCTAATGTTGTTGGGTCATATTTTGGTATTTCAATAATCTCATCTAATGTGACTTCCAAATTTTTCTTCTTTTGTGTTCCACTTGTATGCAGAACCATAGCCAACTTTTTAGCTTGGTCTTATGTGCTACTAGATGGCTTTTAAAGAGTTGTACCTTTATCTTTTTGCTCAATATTTTCCTATTGGCTATCTAAGGACATCTCCTTGTCAACCTTTGGTGTCTCTGCAACTTCACCTTTAGTGTCCTTCAGCGTGGTATTAACTGTGTTTGCTTTCTCATCCTTCTCTTTTTGCACTTCATCAAAATATTTTATTTTTACGCATCTTGCTTGGTCGAATCTCTATCTTTTTGTTCTCCATCGATGAGATTTTTTTATCGGTTGTGTCCTTTTCATCAGTTGTGTCTTTTTTCTCTTCATTACCCTTGTCCTCATGGTGCTAGACCACACCTAACTTAAACCCCTAGCTCTTTATTTCTAGCATGTACTGACTATAGCCAAGTTAGGAGAGTGTGTGTGGACATTAGAAGGTAATTTTTTTTATTTCTCTAAGATGGATATGACTAGGTCAATCCATGTATAGGTAGGTTGCTTAGTTGGTTTCCTTTAGTTGTGTGTGTGTGTGTGAGGTAGTTGGTAAGCCTCTGGAAATCCAACCAAGGCATTGAGAACCTTGGATAAGCTACTTGGTATCACCGACACTCTTCCAACACTTGTGCCTAGAAGCTCAGCCTACACTGGTGCCTAGCAGCTTGGCCTACACTGGTGCCTAGTAGCTTGGCCTACACTAGTGCCTAAAAGCTCGGCCTACACTGGTGCCTAGCAACTTGGTCTACACTGGTGCCTAGTAGCTCAGCCTACATTGGTTCCTAGTAGCTCGGCCTACACTGGTGCCTAGCATCTTGTCTTACACTAGTGCCTAGCATCTCGGCCAATACTAGAGCTCAGTTTTATATTAAACTGCTGCTCAACAATATTTAGTCATAACGGCCTGTGAAAAGCAGATCTTGTCTTTTATGGATAGTATGGTCAGTTGTAACGGTTCCTGAAGAGATGCTTACAAATATGTGGATAGTTACAGTCATTCCAATGAAAGGATGGTTATTAATAACATCCCAAGCCTTCTTTTTGGAGATCTAGGAGGGAGAGATTGAAGAAGAAGAGAAGCTATAGGAAATTTAGAGAATTATAGATTATTGTACTATTTTTTTTGTTTCCAGTAATGAGAAGTTGCAGACTGTGTGTTTAGTCGATATCAAGTTTCTTTGTGGTTCCTTTTGCATGCAAATAGATTAGTTACTTTATTTTATATTTTTCCAGTTATTAGTTCTTCACCCATTCTAGGTTGTAAACAGTAATGGCCCCTTGAGATTCCTGAAACCATGGTGAGAATCATGTGTTGGAATGGAACTCAAGAGGAGCCCTTGTACATAGTTTCCTTTTTGTTTTCTGTAGGAGAAGCAACAAAAAATATTCTGGAGATCTTACCCTAGGTGAGCTTGGTAATAGTTCAGCAAGGGAAAATAATGAAAGCAATGTTCAGAAAGCATTGACTAAGTGAGTAGAATGAATCTATTTGTGTAGGTTCAACAAGAAAGAGATGAAAAGCATTTTGATGGGGGACTGAGTCTTGAAGAGGAGGTAAAGTTGAGAGTGACTTACCTCAGTTTAGGGTTGTGAACACCCTAAGATATCTAGGAGAAAGATCTAAGAATAGAGCCAAGCTGGTTCTGTATCAATAATGAGACTTTTGTCCACATCAGATTTGTATCAAAGCCTAAATTGATTGGGCTTGTGGTAGATGTTCTAGCCAATAGTATCAGTAGGTGAAAAAAAGATAGTCACCAATGTAGAGCTTGTAAAGGAAGTAGATGAGAAGAAGAGAGTGATAGAGGATCAAAGGGAAAGGAGTAGACTCCTTGAAGAAGCCCTGGATGAGATGAAGGTAAAACTTCAAGAAGTTGCAGATGCAACTAAAAGAAAAGATGGAGATGAAGTTAGCAGCAGCAGAGGGAAGCAAAAAGTTGATGAAGAAGACTAGATACCTAAACCAGACCCTCCAATGAATGATGAGCCATTTCCAAAATCTCTTAGAGCCCTAGGAGGCAAAATTCTTGAAGGAATTCCATTCTTTAATGGAAAAAGGACAGTGAACTAGTTGTGGAGTTGATAGAAAGTATTGAGAATCATTTTGAATGTGAGCACATAACTGAAGCACAAAAGGTAAAAGTTGCAAAGTCAAGGTTAAGAGGTTCAACATTAACATGGTGGAAATACATCCAAGAAGAGAGGGAGAAGATGGGTAACCATCTAATTTCAAATTGGAAGGCCATGTTAAACAAGGTAAAGGAGAAATACCTACCTGAGGATTATGAAATCCAGTTACACAAGAAGAGGTAGAGTTTGAAACAAAAACATTTGGATGTGGCTACGTATACTGAAGAATTCTAGAAGTTGTGCTTGAGGTCAAAAGTCCAAGAGGATGAGACTATCAAGATGGCTAGGTATCTTGGAGGCCTAAAATGGAATATCCAAGAGGAAATTAGTTTGTGGACTCCCACAACCGTCCATAAGTGTTTCCAACTTGCATTGAAAGTGGAAGAGAAGAACAAAAAGAAATTAGAATCAAACTTCAGAGGAAGAGAAAGGGGTAGAGAAGGAAGAGGAAAAAGAGGCTATGGTGGAAGGGGATCAGATTCAAGGTAGCAAAGTGAGAACAAGATCATTGAAAATTAGGAACGAAACTCAAATAGAGGAGGTTTCAACAGAGGTAGATGTTCTAACACTAGTTGGAGAGGAAGGCACAACAACAATGAAGGAAGAGGAGCATCCTACTTTTCCACCATGAAGTGCTACCTTTTCAATCAGCTAGGACATCCTGCCTATAGGTTTCTTGAAAAAGGTTCTACTTATCAAGGAGGTAGAAAGAGAGTTAACTATGTCCAAGAAGAATCAAGTTGTAGCAGAAAGCCATCTATGGTACCTTTAGAATCAGAGGAAGGTGAGATCCTCATGATAAAGAGGACATTGATCAGAGAGCCAAGCAAAGAAGAACCAAGCCAAAGTAGGGCACTCTTTAGAGTGAAGTGCAAGATCATAGGAAAGGTGTGTAGAGTTATTATTGATTTAGGCTCAATAGATAATATCATTAGTGAAGACGCATCCACCAAGTAAAATTTGAAAAGGATTCCTCATGACAACCCATGCAAGGTTACATGGATTAACAAAGGTGATGAAGGGTGCTCCCCTTAATGCCACAAACACATAACAGAAACAGAGAAACAACAACAATTTGCAAGAACAAAAAATGGGCTTCTTATTATCTCCACAAATGTGGAATTACAAACTTTCAGAATTACAATATGCAAAGCCACATGGGCATTCCCATTACAATATTCTGTAGGAAAAAGCCTCAAATTATTACCCAGATCTACCCAGAACTGCCCTAGACAACACTATGGGCCTTCTTTAAATAGGCAATTTCCACCACTCGAGAAGGTTCCAGAAATCTAGCCATTAAGGCTGACTACCCTTAGCATTTAATTATTTTTCACTTTTATTACAAAAGGGTCAGCTTTAAATATTTATAAAACATAAGATTAGGTAGCCCAACTTTTGGAAGCCATAACTTTTGAACCGTAGCTCAGGTTGGCTATTATAACCACTTTCCAGAAAGGGGAGATCGTGATCTAGAGTGCCTGACTCGCGAAGCGCTAGTCAACCAGGAGTTTGAACTTGATCAGGAGCCTTTAAGATCCTAAAAATTGAACTCAAAGATTTTGCACCCTAAAATCTCAACTGTAAATCCTTAATAACTTTGCCAATATAGATGATCTGGCAATGAAATTCAACTGGCATTCTTAAATGACTAAGATGAACCTTCACCTGGAAAATTAAAACATTCTGAGTTCAAACGAACAACTTACTTAAAATAGTATGTTTCCAAAAATAACATCTTTGTACAAAATAGCTCTTATTGAATAGAAAAACACATATTTTTGGGTGATGCAAGATTGCCCTTTCACCCAGGATTCTCTTGCATCAGACAACCGAGGTAATTTGAGAAGTGACCCTATCACATCTTAGGTGTGTAGAGGAAAACCAAGATGGTTAACCTCCTCCCTTGTCAGGCATGATGAATCTTCAATAGGTCATCCTTTCTACTTGACCAGATATTCTTCATATGTCCTGTTCCTTGTGCTTCTACCAACACGACTATCCAGTATGTCTTCAATCTCCTTGGTATCTAAACTACTTGCTGGAATACTCCACTGTGCCGCTGTGATCTCATCTTCAACACCTCTTTCATGATACTCTGTCAAATATAAAATATTAAATACTGGTGAAATATTTAGCTCACTAGGCAATTTTACCTCATATGCATTTCCTGAATCATGCTTCTTGAGTATCTTACATGGTCCAAACTTCTTTATTTTCAACTTATTATATGTACCAACTAGAAATCACTCCTTCCTCAAATGAACCATGACTTCATCCCCAACCTGAAATTCCTCATGTCTCCTTTTCTCATCTGCCTTAGCCTTATACTGTGCATTCATTTTGGTAATGTGCTTCCTCACTTCCTCATGGATGTTCTTCAAGTGTTCTACAAAATTTAGCACTGCTTATTTTTCCTTTATCTATCTTCCTAAATTTAGATGCATTTCTTGGACTACTTCCATATACAATTTGGAATGGTGATTTACCAGTGCTCCTATTGACAGAATTATTGTATGCAAATTCTGCCTGTGGTAAAATCAAATCCCATCCTGTTGGCTTATCTCCAACCAAACATCTCAGAAAATTCCCCAAACTCCTATTCACCAGCTCTGTCTGTCCATCAGTATGTGGATGATGTGAAAAACTAAACTTCAAATTTGTCTTCAACTTCTTCCACAATGTATGCCAGAAATATCCAACAAACGTAGTGTCGCAATCTGAAACTATGGTCTTTGGAAAACCATGTAGCCTCACCACTTCTCTGAAAAATAATTCTCCTACATGAACAACATCATTAGTCTTCTTGCATGGAATGAAATGTGTCATCTTTGAAAATCTGTCAACCACCACAAAGATTGAATCATGTCCCCGCTGAGTCCTTGGTAAACCAAGAACAAAGTCCATACTGATATCCTCCCAAGGATTCTCTGGTGTAGGTAACAGCTTATACAACCCTGTATTCTGCTTCACTCCTTTCATCATTTGACATACTCTGTAACTCTGTACAAACTTCTTCACATCTTGCTGCAACTGTGGCCAATAATAATTCTCACTAACCAAAGTAAGAGTTTTATCATGACCGAAATGTCTAGCCAATCCTCCGCTATACTTCTCCTTGATGAGATTCTCCCTCATAGAACTTTGCAGGATGCACAACTAACTCCCTTTGAATAGAATACCATCCTGGATTATGAAATCCAACCATTTTGTCGTGTATATAGTAACATGTTCTGTACAAGCTTCCCAAGCTTCACCAAAATTAAGATCCTTTGGATACAAATTCTTGAGTTCATTGAACCCAACCACCTCAATCTGCATTTCTGTCAGCAATAGTTACCTTCTGCTAAGGGCATCTACAACCCTGTTAGACTTTCCACTCCTGTGTTTCAAAACAAATGTATAACTCTGCAAAAATTTAACCCATTTCAAATGCCTTTGATTCAACTTTCCTTGACTATTCAAA
>MU226986.1:3226229-3237164 GCA_018584345.1 Thuja plicata
AATTGAACAACACAAATCATTAAATCATTGTGGTTAATTGAACAAGGCAAACTTTCCCTTTCAAGCATCCTATTTTCTTTAAAATAGGAACAACTAAATCAAGCTCAACATAGCTTGAGGGAATGAACATTTTTTTAAGTGCTTTGGGATAAAATGAATTAGATTAGGAGAGTATGCTCTTCTTCCTCAGAAGAATCAGAAATCCAGACATCCAAAGATCGCCAATCTTGGTTACATATCATTTAAAATAGTAGAGGGCCTATCCATTAAGGAAAAAATCTCCCAGGAATGACCCAAGTGAGGATAGGTCTTACACTGACCCTTCCAACTCACTATAAATAGTTGCTTCCTCATAGGCCAAAGCCTCAGAAGATGAAACTAATTTTGTTTTTGGAATTACAACATCATTCCTTAAACATATCTGGGTATATGTAGAGTAGAGCCACTTGAATCTTGCTTGCGAGACTACATATATTTAGGTACTCATAGGGCTATACGCCTCAATTTTTCCTTGTGCAATTCTATGGGTGACAGTTTTGAATGGATTGCCCAGTAATCTACAAACAGTTTTGAATGGATTGCCCAGTAATCTACAAACAACTTCAACTGAAAGAATACCTAATTCATCCCCGAAAGGGTGATAATATTTGTGCAAGGCAAAAATTAATTTCCCTAAGACACTCATCATATTGTGCCCTCACTTGCATTTGGAGTTGGCTAATACAACATCATGACTAGAGCCATTGCGTGCTTGGTGATGTCTATATTATGATTAGCATTTGAGTGTGTACCTGAGTCAATGAGCAAATATTTTCATCCTCCACCTAGAAAATAGGACAAAATGAGTGTTTGTTTCACCCTCTTAACAATGCAAAACTATTTGACGTGTCCAAAAGATTATTAAAAAAGATAAGCTCCTCAAAAAAAAAAAAAAAATTCAAACCCTAGAGTGCAAGTGTTACAACACCTCTTGGTGCAATCTGGAAACAAGCAACTTCATGCACTTTGA
The DNA here is from genome assembly GCA_018584345.1 of Thuja plicata. Classification (NCBI taxonomy): domain Eukaryota; kingdom Viridiplantae; phylum Streptophyta; class Pinopsida; order Cupressales; family Cupressaceae; genus Thuja; species Thuja plicata. The sequence goes on from MU226986.1 coordinate 3,227,239, forward strand.
AAATGAACTTTTCAAAACTGACCCAAATTGACAAAGACATCATAAGATCGTATCCTATTTTTCCTGAGTCGCATTCAGTGTTTAGGATCGCATTTGGTATTTAGGATCATATTTGGTCAGCAAGAAGTCGTGTCTAGACTCTAGGATCATATCTGGTACCATCAGAGGCTCGCATCTGGGAGCTCACATACAGGACAGTGGGCATTTGTGGGAGTTTTCTTAGGAAGTCTCAGTGGATTAGGATATCCTTTTTGCTCTTTAGCTGGTTCTTGTTGTGTCTTCTGGTCTCCTTGTTGTTATTTCAAAACACTTTTGAAACGTCCACCTTGCATGCTTAGTCAATCTTTAATGATTAGTTCAATATGTGTGGTCTACCCATTTTCTATCAACAACTTGGTTCCCAACTCACTATCAGGGCATTCTAACCCTCTAACGCTAGAATCATTTACATCCACCAACAAAAAACAGTTACTTTTACCTAGACACACCCACTTGAACAATCTGAAATCCTTACTTGCACTATTGGGAAACGTTAACAAAGTTGAGAAATAAACTTCATGGTTAACATAAGACACAACCAGTACATGACTAAAGGATTGAAAGTGCCTCCTAAAACACCACACTTTCGAGGAGAAACTTCTTGCAGTTCCCTTCTTGATCTCAATTCACCTCAAATGGATAGCAACACTAATGAATGGAGTAAGGCTTTTGAGGGTTATAAGGATGGCAAACAAGCACAATCTAAAGGTATGGAAGAGGAAGAAAGACCCAAGTTTGAACATAATCTGTTTGGATCAGATAGTGAAGAAGAGATCCCTCAAGATGAATACGAAAAAACTCAAACAAAGTAAACGGATCCACAAGCTATTGGAACGGATAATTGGTGACGATGAAGAAAAATACTTCCTCCATCTAGCATCCATAGGTGTCAAGTTACCCAAGGATTATAATGTGGAAAATCTCAAAGAAAAGGAAGTACCAAACCCGATATCTATTCTCACCAAACAACTCAATCTAATGCAAACAGAGCTCACTAACCTCAAACAAGAGAAGGAGAAACCCAAAACAAAATACTCTTTGGATGCCATTTGTCCATTTCCTTTCAAAAAGAGTATCATTATGGTCCCATTTCCTCCTAATGTGGCAAGGCCAAAGTATGACAAGTACACAGGAGAAACTAATCCACATGACCATGTAAGGTAATTTTGTCCTCTAAGCATCGAATACATGCACGAACCCACATACCTCATGCGACTGTTTCTAGGAAGTCTAGGAGGTAATTCCATGGAGTGGTTCTCAAAATTAAACCCTAAGGTCAAAAAATTTGTGGATTTAATCCAATCATTCATTCAACATTACTCCTACAACATCCAACATGACGTAACTATGATGGATCTATGTAACACCAAACAATGAACTAGAGAATCATTCACACACTTCCTACAAAGATGGAGGAAGATTTTTGCCCGATATTCAAGGGTCATCCCTGAAATAGAGAAGATATAAATCTTCATTAATAATCTAGTGCCTGAATTGAGCTACACTCTACAAATGCAAGATTCTCCTAGCTTCGATAGGATGATTAAAAATGCCCTCCGTATCAAGGAAGTCATGGTCAAAAAGGGAGAGATAACCCTTCAAAATGAAAAAAAAAGCAACAAATCCAACTCCAAGCCTAAATGGTGGAAACAAAACAAGAATGTTGTTAATGATAGAGTGGTTGATGCCTCTAACATTAATTCTAAACCCAAGGCATTTAATCTAACCAATGGCATGCAAGTGAGCAAAGATGTGAAGGGAACACCTCCCATTCTCAAAATGAACAATGATAACAACAAAGAATGAACCTGGACTTCAAAACCCCAAAGAACATTCACTCCTTTGGGGGAGACTCTTGACACAATCTTAAAAACATTGGTGGATAACAAATTTCTTATGATTCCTAATTCTAAACCGTGGGAACCAATGGTCAAACCCAGGTGGTGGGATGATAACTCTTACTATGTCTTTCACAAAAACAAGGGACACAAGACTAATAATTGTCTCAAACTTAAACATGTTATCTAGGACCTCATCGAAGGAGGTAAGATCAAATTAGATGAACATACTACCAATGAAGATCATACGGCATTCAAAAAACCCTTTCCTAATTATAATCAAGGAGAAACATCTACAGGGAAAGGTAATGAGGTAAAATACACCTATTCCAAGAGTGAGAATGTGATTAATATGCTCAATATTAAAACTAAATCCATCAATGTAATCACAATCAAAGGAGCCTCATCCTCCTCAAATGTTGTCACACGAAGCCAAGCATAGGTTACAATCAAGGGACCTCCAAAACCAACATCAACATCAAAGGTTCCTCTTATAAATATTCCTAAACCAGTAGCAAAACACGTGGTCACTATCCCTGGAGCAAAATATGACTTGGTAGACCAATTGCAATGAACCGCTGCCAAAATTTACATCTTTGAGTTAATCAAGATATCCATGGTACATAGGGAAATCCTAGAACAAGCTCTACATGCTGCTAATGTTCTAAAGGATATCGATATAGACAAGTTCCAAGCAATGGTCAATCGCATCTTAGCACCACACTACCTCTCCTTTTCTGAACAGGATGAAAAGTCATTGACCCATCCACACAATCAACCCCTCCATATTGAAGTCCTTATTCATAAATCCCATGTTAGACGCGTATTGATAGATGGAGGCACATGATTGAATATCTGTACACTAGACCTCGTTAGGAGACTAGGTCTTTTAGAACAAATAATTGACACTAGAAACAAGATAACCATCAAAGCTTATGATGAGGAAGAAAGATCCTCCATAGGTCTTATTGCTCTACCTATCAGAGTCAGACCAATAGAGAGGAAAGTCATATGTCAAGTTCTAGATTTACCATTGGCCTACAATATTCTATTGGGGAGACCATGGATTCACGAAATGCAAGTTGTACTGTCCACTTATCACCAATGCATAAAGTTCCCATATAACAGGATAGAAGTGATGATTCCTATAGATGCCAACTATACTTGCAGCAATATTAAAGAAAGTAGCATGATTCCACACAACAAAGAGGCTATGGATGTCATTGGTCCTAAAACAACCAAGGACATGGTTATGAAGAGTTTTAGCAAAACTTTGAAAATCAAAGAAACAGGTATGGGAGAGTACAAGCTCGACCTGACTCCTTCACTAAAAGACCTTCTGGTGTCACTGAGATCCTATGGAAAATCGTCATCAACATTCATGCCTCTAGCACTCAAAGAGCCAGAAATACACAAGGCAACTGGCATGATAAAGGCATCCATGTCTTCTTCAGATAACACAGAAGAACATGTAGTCTTGAACTAGCTTTACAAAGGAGAACCAGTGGAATTTGAGGTCAAACATGTGAAGATATTCCTAGAACAGTATGGAAAGGGATATGATTTTCTCACACAAATAGGTTACAAAGGAAAGGGACCTCTAGATGACACAGGAAAAGGGATCATTAAACCTATACCCATAGAGTTCTGCCTCAACAAAGATAAAATAGGATTGGGTTTTAATACTAAATCCAACAAACCTACTTCAAAAGAGAATCCACCTTCTGAAATAGGGAGTGCTAAAGCAGATGAGATAATATTGGAACAATGGCCTTATGAGAGATTACTACATATTGGTACAGAGAATCCTGAATATCAAGGAGTATGCTATGTACCTAGATTTGGGGTACCATAGGATCTTCACACTCCTTTACTAGCACAACCTCCCATTCAAGAGGTAGGAGACACCATAGCAACAATCACTCAAGAGGAACCTCGGCCACAAAATTTACATCCTAACTGGGGGGCAATTAGTCACAATTTCACATGTCCTCGATCTACCTCACTTTGAAAAAAGAAGCTAACCGAGTCCATCAAATAAAAATTGCTAAATATTTAAACAGATTTGATGATGATGTCATGGAATCTCATGACTATGAGTGGGATCAGCTATCTATTTCCTCTGAAGATATTGGAATAGATACAATTCACATGTTTGTAGCTTCCTCAGCTCCTAGTAAATGAAAAACACTCCTTTCAATGATACTGATCCTCCTCAAGCAGAAGAAGAGTTCCTTCCCCCGATCATTGATGGAGACACTGGTGAATACATAAGTCTACAAGAATTTCATAGGCTACAAGAAAGAAGCCTCCTTTTACAGAGGAATGATGATGAGATTTCTACTGATGAGTCGCTAGAGTTTGATCCATATATGACTGACAACGACCCTTTTAATGATAATCTTACTCTTATTGATCTAAATAACAAAGAAATTAACTTAACAAATCATGTCATGTCGGTTAATGGTCTTGATGCTAACATGATGCTATCCTTCCTCAAATTTGACTCCCTAAAATTGGTACTTCCAGACCTAATTGATTGGACTGAAATAGATCCTACTCCTATCCTTGAATTTTCCAATGACCACACCCTAGCTTGTTATCTCAATGCTTGTGAACCTTACACTTCTTCCACCAAAGCAAGGAGTGAGAAAATGTCAAAGGAGGATATCAAGTTTCTTAGTCACAAACTGAAAAATAAAAAGAAAAAGCAGACTGATGGTGAAAACCACTATGTGGCAGAATCAGATCCCAAAATAGTAAAGAAAAAAGATGTATTCAATGGTGAAAACCTCTCAAAGGCACCAAAGGATGAGACTCTTGATATCCTCCCTGAACACTTTTAGGATAGATCTTTGGTATTGATTGAACCGACACAGCCAATAAACTTGGGCACTGTTGAAAATCCTCAAATAGTTCATCTAGCACAATCTTTATCAGAAGAAGAGAAGGTACAGTTCACAGAGTTCCTAAAAGAGAAGAAGATCAACTTCACATGGTCTTACACTGATATGACAGGGCTAGATCCTAATTTAATTATGCACCACATGTCTATAGCTCCTGGGATCAAGCCTGTAAAACAAAAACATAGAAGGATGCATCCTCATGTTGCATTATTGGTGAAAGTAGAATTAGAAAAGTTGTTAAAAGCTGGATTTATTTGAGTCATTGCCTATGCAACATGGATCTCTAATGTGGTCCCCATTTCTAAATCTAATAAATCTATCAGGATCTGTATGGAATTCAGAGACCTCAACAAAGCATGTCTGAAAGATGAATTCCCTCTACCAAACATTGACATGATCATAGATCTTACAGTAGGCTTTCAGATGTATTCATTAATGGATGGATTTTTGGGCTATAACCAAATCAAGATTGCCCCTAAGGATCAAGAGAAATTAGCATTCACATGCGCATGGGGCACATTTTGCTGGAATTTCATTCCATTGGGGTTAAAGAATGCCGGTGCAACATATCAAAGAGCTATGACAACAATATTCCATGACATGATGCACAAGAACATGGAGGACTATGTCAATGACACATTGGATAAATCCAAAGAAAGAGGTACTCACATTGTAGATTTGAGAAAGATATTGGATCAAATGAAATAGTTCCAACTCAGGCTCAACCTAAAGATATGTGCCTTTGGAGTCCAATCAAGCAAGCTACTAGGATTCATAGTATCAGCAAAGGGAATCAAGGTAGATCCTGCAAAGGTAAAAGCTATTCTAGAGATGACTCCTCCATGTAACATTAGTCAAATGAGGATGCTACAAGGGAGAATCCAGCCTATCAGGAGATTCATGTCCTGACTTGCAGATAAGGTACAACCCTTTACTAAGATACTTCACAAAGGGGTTACATTCAAATGGGATGAACACTGTGAAGCAAAATTCAGAGAATTGAAAGGGTACCTGGCTGCTGCACCTATTCTTATGTCTCCTATTCATGGAAAACCCTTACTCCTATACATTTTAGCAACAACTACATCCCTAGGAGTATTACTGGCACAAGAAGATGAAACAAAAAAAGAATGAACTATCTACTACATTAGTAGAACAATAGTCACTTATGAGCTCAATTATAGAATTATTGAAAAAGCATGCTTAGCAGTCGTCTTTGCATCATAGAAATTGAGACACTACATGCTCTCTCATAAAGTAAAGCTCATTGCTAAGATCGATCCTCTAAAGTATCTTTTGAGTAGAACAACATTAATAGGACATTTGGCAAAATGGGTCCTAAATCTAAGTGAGTTTGACATTGAATATGTCAAATGGAGAGCTATCAAAGGATAGGTACTTGCAGATCAATTGGATGATTCACCACTCTAGGATGATGACCCTTTACTAATTGAATTTCCTGATGAAACAATCATGCATCTCACTGAACATCCATGGAAGATGTACTTTGATGGTTCATTCACTCAACAAGGATCTGGAGCAGGGGTCCTCTTCATAACTCCACAAGGATGAAAGACTCCCAAATCTTACAAATTGATGTTTCCATGCACCAACAATATCTCAGAATATGAAGCATTGGTCAATGGCCTCAAGCTAGCCATAAAATGGAAGATCATAGAGTTACACATGTATGGTGACTCCCAACTAATTATCAATCAAGTCAATGGGGAGTATCAAACAAAAGATGAAAATTTGATGCCCTATAAGCAATTAGTTGATGATCTGAAGAAGTACTTTGTCTTCATCACCTTCCAGTAGATACCAAGATCAGAGAAAAAGGCTGCAAATGCTATGGCTACCTTGGCATCTATGTTACAACTGAAGGAGCATCAATTCCTCTATGAATTCTTGGTGGAAGAAATATCCTATCCTTCCTTTGCTAACCCTGAATACTAGGTAATATGTGCCTTGAATACCCCAGATCAATCTTGGTATGCCAGTATCATTGCGTACCTTTCTGACCAAACCATTCTCGCCAATCTATCCAAGAATGAGAAAAGATCCCTGATTAGGATAGCATCATGTTACGTCCTCATAACTAACAACCTATATTGATGCAGTCTTGACGGTACACTTCTTTGATGTTGAGAACTTGAAGAGTCCAATCTAGGATTAAAATATGTCCACAAAGGTGTATGTGGATCACACTTGAATGACTTTTCATTAGCTAATAAAATGCTCTAAGTAGGCTATTATTGGCCTACCATGGAGAAAGATGCTATTCAATTTTCAAAAACATGTCTTAAATGCCACGCACATGGTGATGGGGAGGTCACCTTGCTCTCCTAGACTCTTACTCTTTCTTAGGAATCTCACCTTGGACCCTATTCACTTCAGGATCCTCTAGACTCACACTTGAGTCTCTTAGGGTTACTCACAGACCCTAACCAGAAGGATTTCTATACTCCCTCTCTCCTAGGTTTCCTACCCACCAAAAAGATTCACTCTTCATCTTATCTTTCTCTCCATGGCTGAATAAAGTCAGTCATGCACCTTCTCCTTCTATCTCTCTTTCCTACAAGTTCTCTAGCCGAACCATTTAGCTCGCCTAGGACTTGTCTACAATTCTGACTAGCCTCTTCCCAATCCCAAGCACAGAAACAAAAATAAAATACATGAGGGATGCTTCTTAACAGTCACACTCCATAGGATGGATTATAAGAGTCAAAAAGCATCGATGAGACTTGACTAAATTCAAAATCCTACTCTACAGAAGTCTGCACACAATAGAAACACACACAGAAAACACAGGAACTGTTCTTTATTGAAAGCCTGAAAAATTACAATGTCAACTGAAATCCTTTTCACTAGTCTACTCAGTCTCTATCTTCTCCAACCTGTTACAAGTTTTCTTCCTTCATTTTATATCTCGGCCTGTTCTTGATTTGTAACCGTTTCTAGGTTACCTGCCGTCTGAAGATTCTAACTTCCTCGGCTCTTCATCTTCCTCCTATAACTATCATCAAGATCTTCCTCTGCATGGCCGTCGACGTGGAAAAAATTTTCCTCCGTGTCACTCTCTTTTCCAATTCCCTCTATGATGTTGACAAGTCAACATATTTTCTTCCTCTGTCTGTTAGTCGCAATGTCGCGAGACTTAATAGCCATTCATGCCGATCCTGCACTACGTCACGTTATCGCAAGACTGAGTAACTTAAGCGCCTATTATCCTGCGACCTTGCATTATGTGTTGTCGCATTATCACCAGACTTTTTAACTAACTGCCTGTCATCCAGCGACTTGGCAATAACTGCTGTCATGTCACCGCAACACTTCTTAGCTTAACTGTCTATGATCCTGCGACTTGGCGATACACTATGGTCGCATCATCGCAACACTTTGTAACTTAATCGCCTGTTGTCCTACGATCACGTGACACATGGTCATCTCATTGTTGTAGCACTCATTCACTTAACTGCTGTTTACCTTGTGACTTGGTGATACACTGCCGTTGCGTTGTCGCCACACCTATTTACTTAACCGCCAATCTTCTTGCGACTTGGCGACACACTGTCATTGCATTATCATGACTATTTCAAACTAACTGCCGTTCATCCTGTGACTGTGTGATAAGCCTTGTCGCATCATGGCCAACTGTTTCTTGTTAACCGCTGTGCATTTGCTGACTTTGCGACAAGCCATTGTCATGTCATCACAGACTGTTTCTTGCTAACTGCTGAGCATCTACCGACTGTGTGACAAGCCATTGTCATGTTATCATAGACTGTTTCACGTTAACCGTTGAGCATTTGTCGACTGTGCGCCAAGCCTTTGTCACATAATCGCAATTGTTTCCTGTTAACCGCCGATAGTCTTCCGACTGTGCGATGAGCTATTATTGCATCCTCGCAACACTCAAACACTGACTGCCAGTTACCTTGCAACTTTGTGATACCCGTTCATCGCCTTGTCGTGGCTATTTTCTGTTAACCGCCAGTTTCCTTTCGACTACGCGATACACTATTTTATGTTGACCGCTGAGCATCTATGACTTTGCGATAAGGGTTAAGAACTATTCAAGTTTAGGAGAATAACATAAACTGCTACCAAATAGAACTTCTCCGCTAACTGTGATCTGCTCCATTGATCACTCTGCTGATTACTAGGGCTTGGAGCGAGAAACCCTAGGGTGCTCTACACCATACTCCCCCCTCTACAAAGGAAAAATTAGGTTGAATCAGTCGAAAACAATGCCGAGCTAATTCCTTTCTTTCTGCATTCTTCTTCGTCCATCCATGTTGCTTCAGCTTCTGGTAACCCTAACCATTTGACAAGATATTCTCTGTATACCCTTCGTCGAGTTGTCTTCTGAACTCGTGAATCCAGGATTTTCTCTGCTTGCAACTTGGACTTAGTTTTCACCTATATATCTTGGACATCTTTTCCTACTTCCATCTTTTGAGTAATCTCAGGTATCACTGGTCCTCTGTATGGAATAAGATCCTGCACATTAAAAATAGGTGACATTTCCAAATTGTTAGGTAAATCAATTTTATAGGCATTCTGCCCATATTTCTCCAATATCTTACAGGGACCTATTCTCCTCATTTTCAGCTTAGTAGGAATCCCCTTCTATAATTTGGCTTTGTTCAGATGTACCATTACCAGATCTCCAATTTGAAATTGGACTTCTCTCCTTCTTTCATCTACTTTCTCTTTTAATCTCTGATTTGCCTCAATCAGATTCCTCTTCACTTGATCATGTATCTCTTTCATAGACTGTGCAAAGTCATCAGCATGTCCACTTATCACTTCCTATCCTTTTAATTCTCTGAGTTCACAAACTCCATGTGGATGCATCCCATTACAATCTAAAATGGGCTTTTCCCTGTAGTCCTATTAATACTATCATTATAAGAAAATTCTTCCTGTGGTAACACTTGATCCCAGGCTTGTCCATACTCCTTTATTAAGCATCTAAGCAAGTTTCCCAGCACTCTGTTGATAACTTCTGTTTGTCCATCTGTTTGAGGATGGTAGGCAGAACTGTAGGACAAATTAGTTCCCAATCTTCTCCATAAGGTCTTCCAAAAATGACCCATGAATTTGACATCTCTGTCAGACACTATGCTTACTGGCAAAC
>MU226986.1:3238680-3249444 GCA_018584345.1 Thuja plicata
CATCCGAATTTGGTGATATCCACTTTTTAAATCAATTTTAGAAAAATATTGTGCACTGCCTAAACAATCCATCAAATCTTCAATTCTAGGAATAGAAAATCTATATCTTATTGTAATCCTATTTATTTCTCTAGAATCAGTACAAATTCTCCACTTACCTCCTTTCTTGGGTGCTAGTACCACTGGTACTGCACATGGGCTGATACTCTTCTTTATCAATCCTTGATCCAACAACTCCTGGATCTGTCTTGCTATCTCCTTATTCTGCTCTGGTGTCATCTTATAAGCTGCCTTGTTGGGCAGTGAAGCTCTTGGTACAAAATCAATTTGATGGCTGACTTCTCTTTGTGGTTGCAAGGTTGCTGGTGTACCATCTCTAATAATGTCTTTGTATTTGTCCAACACATGTTGGACTTCTTTAGGCAACACAGTTTCTTTCTTCACCTCTTCTTCCTTGGGCTTCAACAAAACAGCAAACCCAATCTCTTCTTCCTCCTTGAAATCTTTTAAGAACTCCTTGCCACTCATCAGCAGTAATTTCTGCTCTCCTGCAGTATCTCCATCATCCAGCAGAGACTGTATTTTGAAGGTAGTTCCATCCTTCTTGAAAGTATACATATTCTTTTTCCCATGATAGACAACATCTCTATCATACTGCCAAGGTCTACCCAATAACAAACGACATGCATCCATTGGAAGTATATCACATAGAATTCTATCTTGATAACCACCTATGGAAAACTCTACCCAAGCTTTCTCATTCACTAACACCTTATGACCTTTATTCAACCAAGTAACTCTATAAGGATTTTCATGTGGAATTCTTACCAAATTTAGTTTCTGGATTGCTTCCTCAGAGATGATGTTGTCCGTAGAGCCAGAATCCACTATCACCTTGCATACTTTTCCAAGTATCTTACATTTCATTCTGAATAGTGATCTCCTCTACTTTGGTTCCTCCTTGCTTGGTTCCTTCAGCAGTATCCTATGGAACATGAGGTTTTCTTCCCTCTTTGAATCAAGATTCACCTCTTGATTATGGAAACTAGCTTGGTCTTCTTGGACATAAGTATTCCTCCTTTCTCCTTGTGATGATGAAGGCTTCTCTGGACACCTATAAGAAGGATGCCCCAAATTGCCACAATTATAACACTTCATGGTAGCAAAGTGTGATACTCTACCACCATAATTATGTCTTCCTCTACCTCCATGATTAGAATTTCTACCTTTTTGGTAGCCTCCTCTGTTATCATTATTGTGATGGTTTTGCTCCACTTGTTTTGCATCTTCTTGAGTCTTGGACTCATTATCTCTTCCTTTATATCCACCTCTATGAAATCCTCGGCCTCTGCCTCTATTCTTAGGGTTAGACTCTTGTCTTCTCTTATTCTTTTCTTCTACCTTCAGTGCCAACTGAAAACATTTTTGCACTATAGTTGGTGCCCACAAACTTATCTCTTCTTGAATGTTTTCTCTTAAACCACCCATATACCGAGCAACTTTTACTGCTTCTTCTTCTTGCACTATTGATCTCAAACATAGTTTATGAAATTCTTCAGTGTATGCAGCCACATCCAAATCTTTCTGTCTCAAACTTTGCCTCTTTCTATGAACCTGAATCTCATAGTCTTCAGGGAGATAATTCTCCTTAATCTTTGACACCATAGCCTGGCAATTTGCAATAGGCTTTTTACCTTCTCTTTCTCTTTCTTCTTGGATGAATTTCCACCAAGTTAAGGCTTCTCCTCTCAATCTAGACTTAGCAACTTTCACTTTCTGTGCTTCAGTCACTCCACAATCAAAATGATTCTTCATTCCTTCAATCCATTCCATTACCAACTCAGAATCCATTTTTCTAGCAAGTACTGGTACTCTATCCAATGCCTTTCCACCTAGTGCCTTGATAGCCTTCAAGAATGGTTCTTCTGGCATAAGAGGATCTGGTTCTGGTATAACATCCTCCACTGCAATAGCTTTTCCTTTACCGGAACTCTCTACTTTTCTAGTTACTTTATTAGCAATGTCGTCTAGTTGTTTTCTCATTAACTCTAGAGTTTCTTCAAGGAGTTTATTTCTCTCCTTCTGCTCATTCACTTCTTTAGCCAATTCTACATTTGTCACCATGGCTGATTCTCCTACTGATTCCTTAGTACTTTGAAACATCTACAAATTTCAAACCCAAATCTTTAATTGGGCTCTGATACCAATCATATGGGGAGGTCACCTTGCTCTCCTAGACTCCTACTCTTTCTTAGGAATCTCACCTTGGACCCTATTCACTTCAGGATCCTCTAGACTCACACTTGAGTCTCTTAGGGTTACTCACAGACCCTAACCAGAAGGATTTCTATACTCCCTCTCTTCTAGGTTTCCTACCCACCGAAAAGCTTCACTCTTCATCTTATCTTACTCTCCATGACTGAATAAAGTCAGTCATGCACCTTCTCCTTCTATCTCTCTTTCCTACAAGTTCTCTAGCCAGACCATTTAGCTCGCCTAGGACTTGTCTACAATTTTGACTAGCCTCTTCTCAATCCAAAGCATAGAAATAGAAATAAAATACATGAGGGATGCTTCTTGATGGTCACACTCCATAGGATCGATTATAAGAGTCAAAAAGCATCCATGAGACTTGACTGAATTCAAAATCCTACTCTACAGAAGTCTGCACACAATAGAAACACACACAGAAAACAAAGGAACTATTCTTTATTGAAAGCCTAAAAATTACAATGTCAACTGAAATCCTTTTCGCTAGTCTACTCAGTCTCTATATTTTCCAACCTATTACAAGTTTTCTTCCTTCATTTTATATCTCGGCCTGTTCTTGATTTGTAACCATTTCTAGGTTACCTGCCATCTGAAGATTCTAACTGCCTCAGCTCTTCATCTTCGTCCTGTAACTATCATCAAGATCTTCCTCTACATGGCTATCGACGTGGACAACATTTTCCTCTGTGTCACTGACTTTTCCAATTCCCTCTGGGATATTGACAAGTCAACATATTTTCTTCCTCTGTCTGTTAGTCGCAATGTCACGAGACTTAATAGCCATTCATGCCGATCTTGCACTACGTCGCGTTATCACAAGACTGAGTAACTTAACCACCTGTTATCCTATGACCTTGCGTTATGTGTTGTCACATTATCGCCAGAATTTTTAACTAACTGCCTGTCATCCAGTGACTTGGCAATAACTGCTGTCGCGTCACTGCAACACTTCTTAGCTTAACCGTCTGTGATCCTACGACTTGGCAATACACTATGGTCACGTCATTGCAACACTTTGTAACTTAATCGCCTATTTTCCTATAATCACGCGACACATGGTCATCTCATTGTCGCAAAACTCATTCACTTAACTGCCATTTACCTTGTGACTTGGCGATACACTGCCGTCGCGTTGTCACCACACCTATCCACTTAACCGTCGATCTTCTTGTGACTTGGTGACACACTATCATCTCATTGCCGTGACTATTTCAAACTAATCGCCATTCATCCTACGATTGTGTGATAAGCCTTTTCGTGTCATCGCCAACTGTTTCCTGTTAACTACTGTGCATCTTCCAACTTTGTGACAAGCCATTGTCGTGTCATCGCAGACTGTTTCCTGCTAACCGCTAAGCATCTACCGATTGTGCGACAAGCCATTGTCATGTTATCACAGATTGTTTCATGTTAACCACTGAGCATCTGCTGAGTGTGCGCCAAGCCTTTATCGCGTAATTGCAACTATTTCCTGTTAACAACCGATAGTCTTCCGACTGTGCAATGAGCTATTGTCGCGTCCTCGCAACACTCAAACACTGACTGCCAGTTACCTTGCGAATTCACGATACCCGTTCATCACCTTGTCATGGCCATTTTTTGTTAATCACCAGTTTCCTTTCGACTACGCGATACACTATTTTATGTTGACCGCTGAGCATCTGCAACTTTGAGACAAGGGTTAAGAACTGTTCGGGTTTAGGAGAATAATAGAAACTGCTACCAAACAGAAATTCTCTGCTAACTGTGATCTGCTCCATTGATCACTCTGCTGATTACTAGGTCTTGGAGTGAGAAACCCTAGGGTGCTCTGCACCACATGGAAACCTTATTCATACTCCTACCTGAGAACTTATACCTTTCATAACACATTGGCCATTTCAGCAATGGGCCTTTGACTTGGTTGGACAAATATATCCCAACTCTTCAAATGGACACAAGTTTATCATTATAGCCATTGAGTATTTCATGAAGTGGGTCAAAACCATGCCGCTAATCAAAGCCACTGGAAAACTGGTGGCTATGTTCATTCTGAACTACATTATTTGTAGATATGGGATACCCTCTTCAATTGTGATAGACAATGGGGGCCAATTTAAAAATCAAGACATTGATGACCTCTGTGAATAGTTCCATATTAGTCAACATTGCTCCTCAATCTATTACCCTCAAGGTAACAGACACGCTAAGGCATCAAACAAGAATATTCTCAAAATTCTACACAGAACTGTAAATAAGTCTGGCAGAGACTGGCACCTACAACTAAATCCGACACTATGGGCCTACAGAACAAGCATTCGAACACCTACTAGAGCGACGCCATTTTCTCTAGTTTATGGCACTAAGGCAGTACTACCTATTAAGGTTGAAATCCCATCTTTGTGTATAAATCTACAAGGACTGGTTACTAATGAGCAATACCGCATAGATAGGATAAATCCCCTGGACCTACTAGATGAGCGCAGACAACAAGTGTTTGATCACCTCAAAGTTTATCAAGCACGTATGTCTAAAGGTTACAACAAAAAGGTCAAACCACACAAATTTGAAGTAGGAGATCTCGTCCTCAAGAAGAATCCTAAGAACTAGCCTAACAAAGAGCAGAAAAGAAAGTTTGAACCTAACTGGCTAAGACCTTATGTTATCACTGCTAATTTCAGGACTGGAGCTTATCAATTAGCTACACCCAAGGGAGACATTCTTCTAGACCCTATCAACACAGTACATTTGAAGTGGTTATATTCCTAATGTTTAGCTCGCAGAGCCTATGCAAAAAAAAGTTTTTACAAAATACCAAAAACATTCAGAAAATTAATCTTGAAGAAATCCAAAAACAATGGAAAAAGTCCTACAAAAAGGGTATCCTTGGTGAAAACCTGGTAAACAGGCACCTTGATACTACAAAAACATTCAAAAAAGAAAAAAAAATTCAAAAAGAAAAAAAGTGCCTTGATGAGCACCTGGTAAAATAGGCATCTTGGTAGAAAAAAGAAAGAAAAGATCTTGCCAAGTGGTGAAAACCTAGCAATCAGGCATTAGTTGTGTTCTGCGCTCCAACTATCAATGCACTACTAATACTAGGCCTTCATAATTTTGCCTGTGCTCATACAGTGACTTCATTTTCCTACATGACTGTCTTATCCTCGCTTGGGATTTTTCTATCTTTACATCTTACGAATAAGTCATTCTGCACTGGGGGCATCTTTGCTGGCATAGTCAGTTATAGTTGCTAGGTCACTCTAGGATGGTTTGCCTCACGGACACAATCTTTCTCGATACATGCAAAACAATATCACTTTCCAAAACAAGGATGTCTTTTCAAAAACATAGGACATGACATTTACATTCACAACATTCCTACAAGGCTATATTGGGTTGCAAAAACATGAACAGATTATCCTATCAATGCATAGACATGGAACACCATATTTCTTATATTTTAATTTTCTGATTGAAGAATCTCTACTGTGTTTGACATATGAATGAACAAGTACTATCTTAAACACATAGTTTGATAATGGTTTGATTATGATTCTTAGATGTCCTAATGATGTTTTCAACTAGGGGCATCTAAGTAATTATGAATTTTAACTGATTGATTCTCAAATTGATGATTTATTATGTCTCCTTAGTTACTCAATGACGTCTACACAAAGACAAAGAGTCACAAGGATAGGGGGCATAATGTTATCTTGATTTTCTGTGTATGGTGGTTGTTCCAAATGATCCTATAAATTTCACCTAACTTGGATATTTATGGTAAGAGCTGATACTATGGGTAGATAGCTACATATATCTCAATCTTTGTTATGTGTAAACTATGGTGAGTTTGAAACAATTTCCTTTTTCTATTTTCTTATCCAGATTCTCACTAAGGTATACGATTCATAATGTACCCAAAGATATGAATTTTCAAGGTCATTGCTGGTCCAATATCTTGCCTTACTTAGAATCCGGTATATTAAAAGGATGGTGACTATTTTTATCCTAGCTTCTATGCCTTGATGCCTAAGTCTATTTCTGACATTTCAAATAAACCATAGTACTCATATTATCATAATATCAGTGGGTATTAGTGATCATTCTACTATTCGATGGTATCCATTCCAAAAAGCACCCAATAATGATAAAAATATTGCAAAATTTGCTAAATCAGTGACAAGTCCTAAGAGTCTTCATATAGCTGCATTTAGAGTTTGCATGATGCATTTATCAACAGAAATAACAACATAAGGAATTTTTAAGCTCAAAAATGGTTTTTATCTTCTTCTAAAACATCAAGTTAATTACATCATCTATATTACTGATATCAAATATCGTTGCACATCCATAGCATACATTTTGCATTCATTGAAAAGAAGAAACATGAAAATAAAAAAATCAAAGCATCCATGTCTTACATTTTTACCTTTTACATCCTAAATGCATCCATACATATATTTTTCATAACTGAAAAATCAAAAGAAAACATACACTCGCATTTTCACATAGGTATCATTTATAACATATTTATATCAGTAATGACTCATCACATAAAAAATCATAAAAATGATGTTATCATTTGCAAAATTAACTCATCATGAGACCCAGATATCATCACATGTGCAAGCAGATACATTTACCACAACTGTGAAAGAAAAGAGAACTCATGAAACATGTCAGAATCAAGAAACTGCATCAGATATATATCATTATAACATGGTACAAATCAAAGCACAAAGAGTATCATAAAGCATAAAGTGTATCAGTGAGCATAAAGAGTATTAGTATGCCAAAAATGAATTAGATATATGTATGAATGTCACCTAAAAAAATGGATCTCAGAAGGATCCAAATATACAAGGAGGGGATCTCACCACGATCCAGATATACATGTGTGATCTCAAAATGTACATGTCATACAAAATGATACAAAAATCTCAGCTCTATCTTGCCCCCTCTCCATGGTCAGAAGGAGGAGGAGGAGGTGGTACAAAAGGCGCTAATGGAGGAGGCATGGCCCCCTCTAACTACTGGGCCACTCGAGAAAATGAGGGAGCTCTCTACCCCTGTGAAACTACTGCATGATATAGGGTGTAATAATATGTGGCCCTCTATCCCTGGTGGACTACTATATGGGCCTGTGCATCCCTCGCTACCCTCAGTCTCTCCATTTGTCTATCCCTATCTATGAGCAAGGCATCTGATATAACTAACCTAGACTCTACTACTGTGGCTCTAGCCTCCAAAGCTATAATCTGAGCTCAGAGCTGCTCCCTCTCCTGCTCGCATCTCAACAAAGGATCTCCATCCTTGCCTACATTTTGCTTAGGTGCTGCATGCTGTCTCTAACGCTACTGCTCACCTATGAGCAATGGGCCAGTATCTCTCTGTGGGGCCACGAATCTGAACCTCTTTTGTTTGCCCTGCCCACTACCGCTAGCACCACCTATATCCACGACCTCTCCTCCACCACCTCTATCATCTCCATTAGGCCCATCATCTAGAGGAGGACGCCTGCCATCCCTGCCACCATCTCTACCGCCCTCATGGCCCCCATGTCTCCCAAGAGCCCTGTCTCTACCTCCTCTACCCCTGATGGGTCGGTCATCAAGATCATAATCAAGTGGCTCCTCTATGTGAGGAATGATCTCCTCTGGAACAGTAAATTGAGGAAATGGATACTGAAGTCTCTCGGCGGCATAGCCATCTGAAACACCTACATCCTTTACATATAGACAAAGGTCCCAGTATACTGCCACCATGTCCCTGATCTCCTGATGAGTAGTCTCGTAAGTCAATTGTGCACCCCATAGAGGTGTCTCATCCCTGGTACGTGCATATACTGTAATATCCTTTGTACGATCCTGTTGCTGACCATAATGCCTCAAAACTCTGGTGATAAGAAAAATCTCTATAATATACCTCATTCGGCCAATTAGATATTTTCTCTGACACAAAAATGGTACCTGCCAAGCATCAGAAGTCCACACCTCATAGTCTAGATATGGTCGCCAGACGACCTCTATCATATCATTAAATAAACGGTGCTAGTACTCGACCTTGCCCAGATGGGGCTACTGTAAAAGGCCTACATACATGTATACATAGGGGTGTTCAGGTGCCCTTTGCCTATCTACAATTGATCGTGTGACAGGGATGTGCTCCCAGGCCCAAATCTATAAAATGAGTATACCCATGGTCATACTATGGGTGTGATGGTATACAATCTCATGGAGCTCTTTGTACATGTGCACTAATATACATCTCCCCCAAGAAAATCATAGATGGCAAGAAATCATCTGCTCGACCATGCTCACCCATCCAACCAGGAATCATGCTGACCCCTATCCAGCATAAGGATGCCACCTACCGAACCTGCAAAGTACATAGCTAATTGATCATAGTGATCGACCATGTAATCCCATGACAAGTATCTCCAGTCTATGGTATCATCCTGAAAGAATCTCTGTGTAGTACCAATTGCCACACCAGCTCTAGAATGAAAGGAAACCTCATGTCCAACCATCAGTACATGAAGTATCCTCTAGACATCCTCTAGAGTCCCAGTAATCTCTCCTATCGATAAATGGAAGGTGTTGTGCTCAGAATGCCATCTCTCAGCCAGAGCAGTCAACAACCCATGGTTTACCCTGATCTTAGGTAAACCTATCAAGGCTCATAATCCACATCAAATCATAGTCATCTGCTTTTCATCTGATAAACATCTCAACAATACAAAGACACGCGTAGGGTAAGTGCCGCAAAATGCGACTACCTCAAACTGGGCCTTATTTTGGACACAACAGTAAAACATCATAAACTATCTATGACACAAGGCAGACTCCTACTTCACTGATTTATTCCAAGTTCATAGGATGCAAACAAATCAAAACACATTAAAAATCTAATTCTTATACCAGATGCGATCCTGGAAAATCAGGATGCGATTGTGTTTACTGGATGCAATCCCCCAAAAATGGGATGTAATCCTAAACGCAGGATATGATCCTAAGCAAAGAGGATGTGATTCCCTAATGGGTTTTCACTCAAAAAAAGACAAAAGCATTAACACTAGATGCGATCTGGGAAAACCTGGATGTGACACAGAAATTTGGAAAAACCAGATGCGATCCGGGAAAAACTGGATGCGACTCAGGATTGGCAGGATGCAATCCAGAATCACGGATGCGATCCTACATTCAACTAGCTCTAAAACACACAAAAATGCATGAAATTGAAAATTGGAAAATGAATAGGGTAGTTTATCGAGCACTTATTGGTGGTGGGTAGTCGGCTGGTCACTGATGTCGATGGTTCATCTCAAAACAGTGCTTCCTCACAGGGACTACCATCTTCTCTACAGAACTCTCTAAATTTCTATGGAGGAAAGTGAAAATGAATAGTGAAATGGTAATTTTGGAGGCTTATATGGGTCTTTTGAGACATTTAGGGGTTCTGAAACTCCTCTCGGACAACTACAAATTCATTTCTATTATCTTTTTACTCAATCGGGAACCAAATCAAAGGTATCTATGATATTTTCAGCAGCACAATGTCATTTTTGCGATAGTTTTGAAACTTATAAATTTTCTTCATTTATTCCCCACATTGGTAAATACTGCACATTTCATCATACATCTTGGTCTAAACATCATTTTATCAGCCTTATCACTCATATTTTCACATAATTAACTTGGTAAATCATGTGTTTATTTTTAAACACACCTTCTTCTACTCCACTCTTTCTTGCCCAACCGCTTCTTGCAAGTGTTATGTTCTTTTCAACTGAGGGATTTATTATTTTTCCTTCGATTTCGTTCCTGAGGGGGCATGATCACACTATCATCAATTAAATTTTTTCTCAAAACTATAATAAAAATGACTTCATTATCAATTCAAACTAGGGGCATAACAGTTTCCTTGACTAAAAGTCAGAACTATTGAATAGAAAGCTTTGGTTCTCATGAGCTGGATATTTTATGTTTTCTCATTTTAAAAGATTTTTTATTAAGCTCCTAGCATCTTCTTACTAATTTTTGAATGACAACCATGTTCAGAATCAGTATTATTAATTTTTTTTTTATGACAACCAAGTTCAAAATTGGTATTTTTAAAATATTTTATTGATCTTTGGACGACAACCAAGTTCAAAATCAATTCTATCAGTTTGGTTCGATCAAGTGCGAGACTGATCTCATCAACATTTCGTTCGACGACCAAGAATGGGATTCTCAATCTTTCTGAAGTCAAAATCAAAAACTTTCTTTGAATCAATGCGCTGCTCGCACATCAATTCAAAGAGGGGCAAATATAACCACCATAATTTGGTCTGTACCAACAATGGACCCTATTTTCCCTAAGTGTGATCATACCCTTGATTATGCCCAAACGACCCTGTTACTGCTTGGCATAATTCTTCAAATCAATTTAATGTCCTAGGTGATTTTTATCACTAAATTATATTAACTATTATAGCCATATGATTTAAATCAATTCAGACCAATTAAATCA
>MU226986.1:3256523-3378121 GCA_018584345.1 Thuja plicata
ACTTGTGCATATCCTTCTAGCACATGTTCTTCCACTTCATAACCAAGAGGATGAATCCATTTGGTTCTAGGTTCAACTGCCTCCATGCATGTGCAATCTGTTTCTACCATGAAACATATGGTATCCTGGTATTTGTCAACTATCTTCTCAGATAGTCTAAACCTATTCTGCATTTTGATCCTGAATGCCTTTATATCCATATCCATGGAATCCCTTGTACTGCTCTCTAATGCGACCTTGAGTGATATCTAAGATATTGTGGGTTTGCTCCTATCTAGGTAAAGGTTTGCAGCCCTTCCAACTATATGGAAATACAAGTAGATGATCAGAGATCCAAACTTGAATGTCTTGCTCCTGTCATGTTTTATGATTCAGATGTTGTCAATCAATTGACCGTGCAAGATCTCACATAAGTTGTATTGAGTGTTGTCTTCCACCATTCTTATAGCTACTAGGACTGTTGCTGTAGAGACACTGTTCAACCTACTTTCTTGTTGAAACTTATATCCGAGTATCATTGTCAGAAGTTTTATGTCATCTTCTTTGATATGGTCAACTGTCATTCCGCACTTGTCACTTCTAGATAGACAAACTTGTTCAATCTTCTTTTTGACATCCTTGTCAGTGGGAAAGAGTGGTCCAGTGTTGGGAAGTTTGGTTAATTCATGAATTAGGTCTGTGGTGATACACACAGGGACCTCACCAATCTAGTAAAGATCATCATGTATTCTGCTCAACAAAATCTTTACCCATTTGAGCTCATCAAACTCATGCGCATTAGAATACTCGAAGATAGGGTTATCAATCAATTGTGCAAATTCATCTTTGAATGTGAAGTCAAGTTTCATCATGGATGCCATATGAGTAGCTATTTTAACATCTCCTATTGTTTCCTTCTTATAGTAAATATACACGCGGATATCTTCCACGTGAACAACACCTAGCGGGCTTTTGGAGAAAACCCCTTCCACATCATCCAGTATGGATTTGAATGGATGTCTCTTGAATACAAATCTCTTCCTCTCTAATATATCAAACACAACTAGAGTCACCATACTTACTTGTTATTTTCTTAAGTAGGATTTCACAAAATTCTAAAATGATGCGACTGCTAGGGTTCCATTCCAAACTTCTTATCCATTCGGTCAACTACCAAATCTGTTATGCCTTCATGCCTTGATGTCTAGTGCTCTAATGCTCTCCAAATTCTATGCTCTTTGAATGAAAGTGTGAAGATGATCAAATAATTTCTTTATTTTTATACAATCTACCGCATTTAATGTTTGCAACCATATGCAAATTACCCAGTGATTTTGAAACTTTGATCCTGATGCATTTTAGACAATGCGTGAATGCACATAGAAATATAATGTTCTTGTAACCATGATTTCATAGGATCATACTCAGAGGTGAGTATACCAACCTCATAGGGGTCCTGAGATAGAATAGCTCCCCCTAAGACCAAGAAGGTCTATTCAAGCAGAAGTAGAGGGTGTGTCCACTGTGGATGCATCAACTACTTTGTCAACATCTTTTTCCTTCTTTACTTCAACCCAACTTTTTCTTGAGTCTTCATTTGCTTGAACAAAATTAATTTCTCCTTTCTCTTCAAATAGTGATTTCTTAGGTTCATCTTGCTTCTGAGTTTTGGATCTACAAAACTTTGAGATGTGTCTTGCCTTTCCACATGTGTGACAAATAATAGGAGGTCTGATGCTTTTGTTCATCATGCTGCATTATTTTGTTGTGTGTCCATTGTAGTTACATATTTGACATGTAGTGTTCTACAAATTCCTTTTAGGTTGATTTCTCTGATTGTTTTGATTTATTCTTCTTTGATTCTGCTGTGACTGAGTTCTGCAATGTATAGCCCTATGACCAAATTTATTACAAGAGAAACAATAACCATTGAAGGGTCTTACCTTTTTGCAATCTCTTGCCAAATGACCATGTTTGTTGCATGCATAACAAGTTCTGTTAACTTGCTTGATTTCCCTTTTTGGTAGATCTGATTTAATCTCTTCAACATTTTCAACTTTCCTTGCTTCTAAAGGTGCTTCATGAGGTTTCTCTCTTTCCTGTAATGAATTATCTTTAGTTTGTGTTATATTAAATCCAAGACTAGTAGTGTTGCCTTTTTGCTTTTATGCATTGAGCTGAGATTGAAGTGAATCAGAACTTGTGTGAAGTTTATCAATCTTATCCCTTGCTTCTATTACTTCAGATTCCAACTTCTTTTTTATGTTTTCCAATTCCAGAACTTTCATGTTTGCTTTTAAAAGTTCATCATCTAGTTTCTTGCTTTCTTTGATCTTTTCTTCAATAGGAATTTGGTTGTCTATGAGATGTTCATCCATATTCTCAATTTTATCCTTCAGAGACATATTCTCTTCAATGAGCTTTTTGATCATTTTCCCTAAGTCACTTGTAGAACAATCTTTCAAATCTTTTCTTACTTTCTTGATAAGCATTTATGAGCCATCAACTTTCAGTCTAAGTTCTTCATTTTCTTTTTTAGATTTATCAAGATCTTCAAGAGCTGCTTCAAGATTATTTTTCAAATGTTTTTCTTCTGCTGAGTCCATGATCTCCTCAAGTGGTTAAAACTTATTTGCTGAGGACCAGAGCTCTGATACCAATTGTTAGAAACACTCAGAGGGGGGGAATCAGTGTTTGTCTATTAATTACTTTTTAGAAACTTAAACATAAACCAAACATACATAGAATGAAGCTTAACATAACAAATCACAACACATGATATGATTATGGGGAAACCTTGATTAGAGGAAAACCCCGGTGGGAATTAGTACCCACAAATATTGTACTAAGTATAATGAACTTATGAGAGCTCCTTTGCCCTGTTAGAAGCATTCTTTACAATATGAGTACAATGACCTGGTTAAAGGTCGAACCCTATTAGGAGTCTTTTACAAAAACCTGTTAAAGGTATATGGCTCACTGCCCAATAAGATGAAGGCAACAACCTTCTGAAAGATGATATGCACTATATCAAAATGAACTGCTATGATGACACTATTGTCTGATGAGTTTCGTGTATGCACAAATGCTCTTACTCTCTCAAAGAGCTATATCATATACTAAATTCATAGTATTGTCCCTCTATATCTTCCTCTTGCATAATAATCAACACTTGTTTCATATCTTTACATTACATACTTATATATGCACATCCGAATAGGCGCGACCCAAAATAAAACACTAGTCAGCCCTAAAACAAAATATACAATTCTTCCAAACAAGTCAGCTTCAAGTGTGTTTACTACAATGTTAATTACATAATTACAAACATATAACAAAAGTCACTTAGCCATTACATCAAAAAATAACACACGCTAATCAAAACACTTAGTCGGCTTCCATGCTCTATCTTCTGGACTACTGGTCTATTGATCTGCTTGTAACTTTGTCATTATGTATTTCCATACTATGTGTGTCTAGATGTAGCATGTAAACATGTCATACAAATTACATCTGAATGTGCATAAGCTGAATCAATCTCTCACACATGCACTGATGTGCTAATCGCTGAGTATCTTTGTCTGCCCTATTTTTCTTACTTAGTCATTTTGTCTTTCATGAAAGAAACTAAACATGAATTTTTTGCCATGATGAAAACACAAAATGAGTCATGCATCCTCAAGTAGTCAAGTTTCCAACAATATCAACTTTAATAATATAGTAAAGATAAGCAATGTCGAAGCAGTTAGAGATCTTCCTAGTATTGTAAGACCAGTGGACACAATGTGCAGGGAATGTGTTATGGGAAAGCATGTAAGAAGCTCTTTCAGAAGAAAGAAGAACTTAGCTGAAAACAAGCTAGACCTAGTGCATACATTTTTATGTGGTCCTACTCAAACAAGATCATACTACTATAAAAGGTACTTCATTTTGTTTGTTGATGATTTTTCAAGGATGATATCGGTTGCGTTCTTAAAGGTAAAGTCTGAAGCCTTTGACAAATTCAAAATATTCAAAGCCAAAGTTGAGAATGAATCTAGATTAAAACTAAAATGTATGAGATTAGATAGAGGAGGAGAATTCACTTCTGACCAGTTTTATGACTGTGAAGAACATGGAATCAAAAGATAGTTGAGTGCGCCTAGAACCCCACAACAAAAAGGGATAGCATAGAGAAGGAACAAGATCATACTTGATACAATGTGCACTATGATGATTGAAGGAAAAGTTGTGCACACCTATTGGAGAGATGCAGTCAATACAATATTCTATACTATCAACATAATTCAACTAAGGCCAGGCGTGGATAAAACACCTTATGAACTTTGGTTTGGTAATGTACCTACTGTGAAATACTTCAGAATCTTTGGTAGCAAGTGCTACATCAAGACATATGATGGTTTTGGTAAGTTTGATGCTAGAAGCGATGAAGGTATTTTCATTGGTTACTCTACTAAAAGAAAAGCATACAAATGTTTCAAATTGAGATTAAAGAAGATAATTGAAAGCACTCGTGTAAAGATTGATGAAAAGTTCATGGTTCAAGAAAGATACTATAAATATGCACCCATGATTGAGGATGATCCCAGACCTAGCAGTAAAGACACTATTATTGAAGAAATGTTTGATTGCATTGATGTATCATGTAATGAACCTGAATCAAGAAAATAAGTATCTAAAGTTATAGATGAGGATGTCACACCAAAAGTTCTAAAATTCACATCTAGATATTATTCAAAGGATGACATCATTGGAGATTAGAGCATCAGAGTCTTGACCAGATCAAAGGAAAAAAGTCTATCAGTAGGTGAAGAGGTATGTTTACTTTCACAGATTGAACCTTTAAATGTTGAATATGCTTGCAAGGACTTTGATTGGAAGAAATCAATGGAAGAAGAATTAGATCAAATAATAAAAAATGATACATGGGAATTGGTTACCAGACCTAGTGACAAAAATGTGATTGGAGCAAAGTGGGTATTCAGGAGAAAGATGAATGAAGATGGTACAGTGGTCAGAAACAATGCAAGACTAGTGTGTAAATGATATGCACAAAGGGAAGGGATAGATTATAATGACAAATTTTCCCCTATCAGTAGACTAGAAGCCATCAAATTATTCTTGGTGTATGCAAAATTCAAAGATTTTAAAGTGTATCAGATGGATGTAAAATTAGCATTTCTGAATGGTAACTTGAAGGAAGAAGTCTACATAGAACAACCAAAAGGATTTCTAGTATGCAGATTGAAGAAAGAACTCTAGATGGTTACCTCACCAAGATTGGATTCAATAAAGGAGTAGAAGATTGCAACTTATTTATAAGAGAGACACCTGATGGACTACTACTTATCGCCATATTTGTTGATGACATTATCTTTGGAGGTAATGACAAGATTAGTGCAAAATTTGCAAAAGAAATGCATAATGAATTTGAAATGAGCATGATTGGTCCTATAAAATACTTTTTGGGATTGAATGTTAAACATAAAGATAAAGGAATATTCATAAATAAGTCCAAATATGTGAAGGAAATATTTAAAACTTTCAAGATGGAAGACTATAAACTAGTATGCACTCCCATGATAACAGGAAGCAAGCTTTCTAAAGAAGATGACTCTGAAGCAGTTGACAAGAAATTGTACAAATCTATGATTGGAAAACATATATATCTTACTCAATCTAGACCAGACATATCTAATGCAGTTGGCATTATTGGTAGATTTGCAGCTGAACCTAAATAGAATCACCTATTGGCAATCAAAAGAATATTCAAATATCTAAAGGGGACTATAGACTATGGTTTATGGTATCCTAAATCAGAGAATGTACAACTTCATGTGTATACAGATGTAGATTGGGTAGGTTGTATTGATGATAGGAAGAGTACTTCTGGAGGAGCAATATTTCTTGGAGATAGGTTGGTTTCTTGGGTAACCAAGAAGCAAAATTATATCTCTCAGTCGATAGCAGAAGTTGAATATGTTGCAGCAACATTGAATTGTTCAACAATGGTTTGGATCAAGAAGATGGTTATAGATCTTGGCATATAGGTTGATTATCCTATTGTTATTCACTATAATAATACCAGCACTATCAACATGTCCAAGAACCTTGTGATGCATGCATAGACAAAGCACATTGAGATCAAATACCATTTTTTTAGAGAAAAAGTTGCAGATAATGAAGTAAAATTAGATTATGTGAGCACCAAAGAAAAGTTGGCAGATATTTTCAAAAAGTCTTTACCAAAAGATACTTTTAAGTATCTCAAGGATAAGTTGGGAGTAATTCCCTCTCTTGAGTCTGATTAGATAAAGTAGCAAGAACATCAGTCCATAGTGTCTAATGAATGGTTGACTACTCTACTTCTGGACTAGTACCTATGCCTAATTTCTTATGGCACCCTTTGTCATTGATGTCAAAGAGGGAATATATAGTAAGGGGGAGCATATACTCAGGGGGAGTACAAAAATAGTCAAAAGAACTAAAGTAGTGTAGAAGAATCTTTGATGAGGATATTGAGAAGATTGTAAAAAGAAAGAAGACACCATGTGCTAAAGATGTTTTTAATATCATATGTTGCCATCAATGTCAAAGGGGGAGATTGTTGGAGATTTACTTTTGGCAGCTAGTTGATTGTATGTTTGTCATTGATGACAACATATAATATATAGTAGTGATTCTGTATGTACTTATCAGAATGATGATATCAAGCCTTACATGGATATATTCAGGTTGTAGACATGTTTACTATGTTATGTTCATACACGCAGACTCAGATTCAAAGTTTAAGTTGTGTTGTGTAACTCTGTTAGTGGCAGTTACAGTTTCTGGAGTGTATCTGTACATAGCCAACATATTTGCATTGGTTCTTGAGTTTGAACCTATCTTTAGGATATGCGTGTGTGTATTCATGATTAGTTATGAGTTGAAGACTGTTATCTAAAGGTGCCAAACATATTTCAACAAGATTTCATTGTTAGAGTTAATTTGGTGAGGCCGACTTCGTGTAGCATCACATCTATTCAGTTTATATTTGTGTGGTTGTAATTATGCTTGCATGATTGGTAAAGATGACAAGGATGTTATGAAGAGTTGTCTAACAGATCCCATGATCTCATACTTTGAGGGAGATACTTATAGAAAGTCATTTGTGATACGCTAAGTGTGAATGATACGAAAAGAGACAGAAAATGTACAGAGCAAAATATCAGTTGTGTTTCATTCATCAAGGGTCTATGTGAAGAATTAGTGGAGGATTACAATACATTGGAACTGATCAAGATGGCAAGTCTACTCTACAGCTCATCATCAGATATAGTGCATATCTGTTCTACAGAAGGTTGTAGCCTTCACCATCAAGCAATGAGCTTTTGGACAATGAGTCCACCACCCCTAATAGGGTTATTTGTAAAAGACTCCTAATAGGGTCCGAACCTTAACCAAGTCACTATACTTATTGCATTGTAAAGTAAAACTCCTAATAGGATTGAAATATCTTCTAACAGGGATTACTATAAACAAGTATTGTTCATTGTGGGTACTAATTCCCACCGGGGTTTTTACCATTTGGTTTCCCCATAACCAAATTATGTTGTTATCTATTGTGTTATCTGAATGTGCATTTTCTTTATTATATTCTAGAGTTAATAAGCTCAAAGAATCAAATAAGCTGATAACTAATTCACCCCCCCTCTCAGTTATCCTTTGGGACCATTCTAACAGCTCATCCTACACAGGTGCCTAGAAGCTTGGACTACACTGGTGCCTAGCAGCTTGCCCAACACTGGAGCTCAGTTTTACATTACTATTGCTCGGCAATATTCAGTTGTAATGGCTCGTAAAAAGTAGATCTTGTCTTTTGTGGATAGTATTGTCAGTTGTAACGGTTCCTAAAGAGATGCTTGCAAATATGTGGATAGTTATAGTCATTCCAATGAAAGGATGGTTATTAATAATATCCCAAGCCTTATTTTTGGAGATCTAGGAGGGAGAGATTGATGAAGAAGAGAAGCTATAGGAAAGTTAGAGAATTGCAGAGTATTGTAGTGTTTTGTTTTGTTTCAGTAATGAGAAGTTGTAGAATGTGTGTTTAGTGGATATCAAGTTTCTTTGTGGCTCCTTTTGCATGCAAGTAGATTAGTTACTTTATTTTCTATTTTGCAAGTTATTATTTCTTCACCTGTTCTAGGTTGTAAACAGTAATGGCCCCTCAAGATTCTTGAATCCATGGTGAGAATCATATGTTGGAATGGAACTTGAGAGGAGCCCTTGTATATAGTTTCCTTTTTATTTTATGTAGGAGAAGCAACATCAAAGAGTCTGGAGATCTTACCCTAGGTGAGCTTGGTAGTAGTTCGGCTAGGAAAAAGAATGAAAGCAATGTTCAGAGACATTGAATAAGTGAGTAGAATGAATCTATTTGTGTAGGTTCAACAAGAAGGAGATGAAAAGAATTTCAATGGGGGACTGAGTCTTGAAGAGGAGGTAAATTTGAGAGTAACTTACCTCTGTTTAGGGTTGTGAACACCCTAAGAGATCTAGGAGAGAGATCTTTGAACAAAGCCAAGCTGGTTCTGTAGCAGCAACAAGACTTTTGTCCACATCACCTCGGGTATGCTTGCATCAGGATCGGGGTCTTCTCCTTTTGTGAAATAATATTGATTGCATCAATCAATAGTGGAATTTTTCCTAGTATGTGTACCTTTGCAGCATCAAATCTCGTGTTCTATTTGTCAGTCTAGTTGTTAGCAATAGTGACATCTTCATCTTTCTTAATTTCATCTACAGGATCATCGGTGTTGTCAATAATTGTATTTTACATATTGTTGTCCATAGTAGTTTTCGACCATGTCTCATTTCCAACATCCATATTCTTGTTTCCTATAGTGTCAATTTCCTCTTTGTCCAATTCTACATCAGTGATGGTAATTGGATTGGTTCTATGAGTAGCCTGATCATCCTTGGTCTTTTCATTCTTGGTAAGAGCTCTTTGTGGCTCGGGACTTGTATCCTTTTCAGGAACATCAAGTATTTTTCTCCATTCAGCATCACTCTTTCTGTCCAGGTCTAGTAGATGTCCTTTAAGCACTTGGTAGGCTATCAACTTTGGTGAGAACCTTTTGGAATGAATCTTCATCATTTCTTTGATCTCCTTCATTTTTTATTTGGGAGGCATGACTGAGACTAGGGCTCTTTCCATGATTTCTTTCTTAGAGTGCAAGGAAAATGTCCATCTTGCTGATATCCTATCTTGAAGTTATTTGGGCATATTGTCTACCAATTGTATTGGGAGTTATTTGAATATGCACATCATCTTGATGATTGCCTCCTTAATCTTATTTTGATCCAAGGGATCCAATTTTAACCATTTCTGGACCTCCCTACTATTTAATGTACCTGATTTGACAACTGAGGCACACACTTCATCAACTGTTTCAGGTTTCTTATTCTTTTCCTGTTGAACAAATTCATCATATTCGGTGTCCTAAATGTCCTTCTTAGTTCTTATGAACTTTCTTAAATTTTTTTGGCCCTCTTTTCTATGTTTCAATTTTTCTCTTATAGGTTCTTACTTGGAATTTATTCAATGGTGAAGGACTTTTGTCCTTAGTTATTTGACTTCTTGTCCTTTTAGCAGTTGTATTTATGGGCTTCTTAGTAGGTGAAGGTAATGGTGTATCTGACTCTATAGACTCAGTATCACTTTCCTGCTCAGTTTCACCGATGGGTGACTGTCCCTTAGAATATTTTTTCTATTTGGTTTCTTCTTCTGTAACCAACAACCTTTTCTTCAAGTTCTTGACCATTTTATCCTTCTTCTTGTTTATCTCCTTTACAACCAAGCTAGTTTTGATTCTTTATTTGGCTTCTTCATAAGTTTTGAACTTGGGTTGTGTTTTATCTAATGGCTCATTTATTAATGCATCAATTGTGTTGGATGCTTGATCTATGTTTACTTCATAGTCAAGTGGTTGTAGCCATGCTATCCTTGGTACAATAGGCTTGATGTATGTGAAGTCTATGTGTACCATGAAATATATATTAGTCTTGAATTTCTCAATTAATTGCTCGGGGATCCTTACTCTATTCTGCATTCTCTCCTTGAATCCAGTAAAGTATTCATCCATTACTGACTCAAAATTATCTCCTAGTGATTTTATAAACTCACTAATCTGTATGGTGACTAGTCTTGTTGTATCCCATTTCACATTTCCTATTTACGGAAAATATTCTTGGAAGTAGAAGAATATGCACATGATAAGTGAACAAAACTTACATGAATTTGATTTTGCATTTCTGATTGTCTTTAAGTTCTCTTTTAGTTGCTTGAGTAGAAGTTATGATAGATGCAACTAAGTTCCCTTTTTGACAATATTGGAGGCTGTGTCGACTACTCTGAATGAAATTTTGTTTATCCTACTTTCCTAAAAGAACTTGTATCCTAAGACACATGTTCCAAATTTCAGTTCATCATCTGTGATAGTGGATACCTTAAGGCCTCTTCCATCACAATTAGCTTCTATATTCTTTTCAATTTCAACCTTGGGTGGGTTCTTCAATGCCTTTACCTTATCGGCTATTGGATAACTAGTGACTACATGAATAACATCTTGTGTTATCGATTTAGGCTCATCTAGCCATAACTTATGGTTGTGTATCCTAATCAATACTAACTGAATCCACTTAGTCTTAAACTCTTTCAGGAACCATAGGGTGTTTGTGAGCCCTTTCACTTTGATGTGTTTGTGCTCATCTTTAATAGTGCCATCATCTTTACATAGATTCTTAGAAGCTTGTTCAACCTTATCATTCTTGATGCTCTTCATCTTAGTGGTTCTTGATGTCGTGGCCATTGTTCTTGAAATTAGGGATTTTTGTAAATGATAAACAGAGTTCTTGGTTATGCTTAGGTACTTACTTTAACCTCTATAGATGTAATTGGTCTTCTTGGAGTGATTTGAATTGGGTTGGAGTCAATATACAATGTTGTCACTTCTAGCTCTGGCTTCGCTCTGGTCACTTCGCTCAAATCACTGGTGAGAAATGAAACCCATTTGTCTTCTATTTATAGACTTTTCCCTAGGTAGAGTCATTAATTCTCAACCACTCCTCGGTGTGTGAAGACAGATTCCTCAGTTGATACACTAACTTCCCACTCAGTGATAATGCGATGCTTCGGGGCAGTCGTCTAACTTGTTACTTTCACAGATGGGTTTCGGTGTATGGCAAAGACAACTTTGTCATCTCATATGATTACCGACGGATCTCGGTTTACACTAGAAATTTTAGCTTTTACATGTTAACCGATGATTCTTAGTAAGTGCAGACAATTATGTTTTGGATGTATACGGATGTATTCAGTATGTACTAACTAATAAAATAGTTTTCACATAAATTAACAAATAATACCATAGTGCATCTATAATCATGATAATTTGGCATTTTGACTATGTATGATTGGAACTGCTGCAAAATATAACTTGGTGTAATGCAGCTCCATACTTTTTCTTCTATGGTGGGGGTGGTGATGTCACCAGATCCATTGGATAGGGTGTCACCAATTGCATTGCTCAGTCTAGCTTCATCATTATTTGTATCTTTCCTCTACATTTTGTTTCTCATCTTCCTGATGTCTTTAATGGTCTTTGCATTGGAAAATGTGTTGGTGTCTGTCATCAGTCTCTGAAGTCCATCTTGAGATGACCAAATTTATGACAGTGTAAACATGTCATTCCAAGGTTAGTTCGTCCTCTAGGATTTCTTGTCTATTGGCTCATACAATTTGCAAAAATGTGACCAAATATTCTACATGCTATATAATTTGCCCAGGTATTGTAATTCCATACATACTGGTTACTGACTCTATTTGGTTGATAGATAGATTCTTGAGTTTTAGGCTTCCATGCTTTCTTTTTCTTCTTCCAGCATTCAAGAGTAGTGTGGACATGCTTTCAAGTAGGACAATATTTTTCCATGTAGGTTTCCTTCTTTGGTTTTTTCATATCAGACTTACATCCATATACTGTATGTCCTTTCTTGTTACATTTATAACAAATTCCTATGAATAAAGATATAGATTTAGGAATACCTTTCATTTTTCTCTTGCATACATTTGATGTATGGCCTTTCTTTCCATAGTGATTTCATGTCATCTTTCTTTGTCTTGGATTTTCATAGACATTCTTTGGATCAGCTTGTTTAGGTGATTCTCCATTCTTGGTATAGCCTAGTTCGGTGTTGTTGTTGGCTCTCCTTTGTCAATCAAGAAAATCATCCATTCTTTTATTTCTTTATTCAACTATTTTGATTATATCATTATACTTTTGTTGAATTCTGAGTTATTGTTTCAGCTTTTCATTTTCTTCCCTTAGCTCACTGATAGCTTCTATTCTTTCAATGAGTTCAACATTCATTCTTTTTGCCTCTTGACTCATAAGCATATTCTGATTTGTAATCTCATGATGATGTTCTATAAGTATCTGTATTCCCCACTCTTTTTCTTGTATCTTTTCAGTAATATTTCTTCTATCATCAATAACTAGTGTTCTTTCTTGCTTAGCTTGTCTAGCATTGTTCATGACATCAATCATTCTTACCATCTATGTCTCTTGACCAATTTGTAGATATTTCACTTGTCCAGCTAGATGTTGATTGATTACATTTAAGCTTGTGATGCTTTCTTTTGATATATATGATGTTTTTCTTGTAGTAGATCCTAAAGACTCAAATAGATATAGTATCTCTTCTTCTTGGTAATCTATCTTACTACAACAAGATGCCATAATCTTTCTTTCATCTAACAACTGTCTCATTTTGATTCTAGCTTCTTTATACTTCTCATAGAAGATTTGAATTTCTATATTCTGATTATCAATACTTTTGTCAAGTTTGTACTTCTCCATTGTATGATCTTTTCTCTTAAGTATTTAAGCTTTCCAAATAAGAGTTCTAGCTCTGATACCAATTGTTGGAAATAATTAGAAGTGTGTACTGAGAGGGTAGGGGTGAATCAGTACCTCTAAAACTTTTATCTCTTTTATCCTTTAACCTTTATGTAATCAATTGTTTATCCAACCATCTGTTCTATAATATCTTTGTGTAAGACATATCAATTCTTTAACTTAATCAAAGATGTAAACATTCATAGAAAAATTCATGAAATTAATTCACTCATAATACATAATATGAAATCACAGAAAACCCCTGTTAGAAGGTAAAAATTGCGGTGGGGATGGCACCCACAAAAGCTTCACTACCTACATATTGGAAGGGGACTGTTAAGGCTTACAATTTGATCACCTCTGATGATCTACCCTTATAGGAGTATTATGTGGAGTCTAGTTAAGATCTACTCTGTTAAGAGCTTTAGAAACACTACTTAGTGTGCACTCGGTTAAGAGATTTACAATTTAGCTACACTTGTTAGAATGCAGAAAAAATACTCATTGACCTACATGTATGAAATCTAACTATTGCTGATTACAAATCCATTACAATTCAAATATATAAATGTATCACCTATTGTGATTGATTAATACTTGTGTTGCTCGGTAGCCTCTGTTCTTGGTTCTTGAGAACCAAATTCATCTTTTGTTGTTTTGCTTCTTGAAACTTTTAGTCTGATCCATAGATGTGATTTTTGGCTATGTTCATCCTCTCATCTCTTTGATATTTAATGATTAAAACATCTATTTATAAGATAGATTGACCTAATTAAGTTTTATGACTAAAAAAACTAACTCTATGATCACAGGTTTACAACTTGACCTTGATCTCCTAGTCTGCGTGTTTTCAATCAGTTAGACTGACTAAAACAATTACAATAATGTTTTTTGTCCCTTAAGTAATGTTTTTAAAAACAAAACAAAAATCTGTAAATAGAATATGAGTGTTTTATCTGACGTGGAAGTCAGATCCACTTTTTTCAGGATGTAACTGACTTTCAATGTCTGATGCTCTATTTTCTCTGAAATCAGTTTGACTATCTTTCAGGTTACACTGTTTTTTTCTTTTGGTTTGTACTATGTTTTCTTGTTGGGTTCCTCTATCAGTTTCCTCTTGTCGAGTTCCACATTATCATATTTTCTTTGCACTTTTGGTTAACGCTGCAAAATTGTGTCATCGGTTTTCTCCTTTCTTAGCATTTTTGGTTTGAACTGAAAACTTGAATTTTGGTGTAGTGTAACTGATAGTTTATGCAACTTGTTTTCTCATTTCATAATAATGGAAAAAATTTATGTTTATCAGTATGATGTGGAAAAATTAATAGAGCATTTTTTTCCCAGTTGAATGGATTATATAAGTTAGATTTTTCTGTTAGGCAACTCAAAAAATTGAGTGTAGTTGTAGCAAGTCCAAAGTATGATGAGAACATCAAAAGGAATAATGAATTTCTAGTGTAAAGGATATGATAGCTGGAATGATGATATATTCCTTTTGTCTTCTGTGCAACAGGAAAATGGCCTACAACTTTCTAATCCATGCTTTATTTTTTTCACCCTTCAAATTAAGTATTTGTGCGCTCTACAATAGATATTTCAATCATATCAGTATAACCATTTTGGTTATGTGTCTTTTCTATTTTCAGATCCTGTTTGTTTTTTATGCTTTAAGGTATTTTTCAAGAATACCAAATCAATTTTTGACGTCTATCATCAATTGACAACTTGTTGCTCCCTGTTTTCTATAAAGGGAAATCATGATTGATTAGAAAAACAATTCAAAAACTTGTAAGATTTTGTATTGGGTAGAAATATAGTAATAAATGATATTTTTTTAATAGGAATGGATTTATTCTAGTGTTTGATAAATTATGGATTGTACATTTGAAATAATTAATGAAAATTCCACCATTTCTTATCTCATGCAATTTTATCTATTAATCGTATGAATTTCTTCTTTTCATAATGGATAAATTCATCTTCATAATTTATTTTATGAATGTGTCATACACTACTATTTTTCCTTTAAGGATGTAATCAAAATACTTGTTGCGGGTCGCAATGATTTTATGAGAATTATATAGTGATTTGTTAAAAGCATTATATGTGGTGTAATTGGCTTGAGTATTCGAGTAATGCTTGAATATTCAGAAATATGGGTATAATTCCATTTATGGTTTATTAGACATCTAATTTAATCCAAATAGAATAAGGTACTGGTCATTATCTTATTAGTCTTGAGTAACCACCAATGGATTTTTTTTTTATGTTAGTAGGTTTAGTATTAGAATAGGGTTTGTCTCTCAGATGCACACAATTAAAAGTGGAGAATTAGAATAAAGCCAATTTTTAGATGTGGTTTTATATATTCTAATTTGTCACGCTAAGAATCATATACTAAATGGTATTGCTCACTATCATTTGTTGTATAAAATCTGTCAAGATAGTACAAGGTTTACCCACCTCAATTTTGCAGAGCCCAAAGTGAAGGAAATTCCCCTTATCTATATGGAAGTCTCACCCACCTGGCCACTGATATGAGATAATTAGCCATAGGCAAAGGATAACCCTTAGATTTACCTCAGGCATTAGTTGGAACAACCAACATACCCTTGTGTGTGTGATTTTTATACCTTCATGAGATTAGTTTATTTACTAACAATTCTATGGAAAAACATTAATAATTTAAGCTAAGAATTGCAAATAAATCCTTAAGCATCCTATGGATCTCTAACCAAGAATGCTAATAGAGTGCTCTTAGTCTTATTCTCTACTAGTGACAGTCCAAGAATGAGAAAATGATAAAAATATGCCTATCTAGTTCATAAATCTCCTCAAATTGCCTCAACAATTCACTCAAATGCTCTAAAATTATGCTTTGATCTTGCTCAAATTTCTTTGAAAATTCTCTCAATTGCTCTCAAAATGGCTATAGTATGGATGCTTGCATTTGAATTTCTAGGATTGATTGTGCTTGCAAAATTGCCTCTATTTATAGGACTTTACCAAATGTAGTGGGTAGCATCAATTGATCATGGATTAGCCTTGGTTGAGTGAAAGGATTCAAATGGTTTCAAATGGTGGGACAATTTAAATTATTGTCTCAAAGCTTTGGACAAAATGAGTGGATGGAATGGAAAAGACCAAATGAGTGGTAGAGATTGCAAATTTTGGAGTGATCCATGTGCTTTTCTTTCTCAATTCTCATTGGCTCTTTTAATCCTCGTTGAAAGATATTAGGATTTATTAATTCAATCAATTAATTAATTTAGCCATGTAGGGGAATATGTTGGATTTGATTTTTTTATTTAAAATATATAATTAATTGATTAAAATCAATTATATACTTTGATTAATCCCTTTAGGATTATATTTAATTAATTAATGTCATTTGTTAATTTATCCTTTAATTTAATTGATTTTATTCCAATTTGATTTAATAAATGTCCATTTGAATTGATTTGATCCATTTTGATGAGATTTGGAGCAATTTGATGAAAAATGCAGATTTGCCTGATTAAAGAATACTTGACCAGTTTTAGGTGTCTACAAATGCCCCTCTTTGAATTGATGTGAAAAGCACATTAGTTCAAAGAAAATTTGATATCCTAATCACTTATTTGATGCCTGATAGATTGATAACCCGATTCAATGATAATTTGATTCAAAATGCAGAAATTGATCCAAGATGTGAAACTTGATTTGAAACCCTGATGTGAAGATTGATGTGGTACCCTGATGTGAAAATTGATGCAAAATTGATGTGAAAAGGTGCATAATGCCCCACTAATGATAGTTTGAAATTTCAATGCCCCAGATTTGATTGATATTTGATGCAAAATCCTAGTTTGATAATGTGATGATGTCCCCTCAAAAATGAAAATAGATTGATGTCCGGAAGCAAAAGATGATGAAACTGATAAAGAATAGATCCAATATGTTTTCATTTCTAAAAAAAATATGATGATCCTGCCAATTAAAAAATCCCCAGTCATGAGAGAATTTGATAATTGATAAAATGTTATTGATGTGTTGATGATGATTGGATATCACTTGATGTCAGTCAGAATCACTTGGTTGATGTTGTATTGATGTCAATCAGATATGATAGGTAGGTTGATTGGATAAAATGACAATTCTCTCTCAAGGTCTAGAGAGACGAACAAATGGATCGATTTTCCTTCCTCAAGATCTAGAGTTAGGAAATTTGATGCACTCAAGATGAGCAAATGGATGATAGGATAAATGATTGAATTTAAATTATCAATTGGATGATTTGACAGATTGATATTCGATTTGATAGGATTTGATGTGATGATTAATGGGGGGAGGCTGATAGATAGGGTCATTTGATATAATTAAGTCATAGATGTAGGTATAGGTAATGAAGAGAATTAGGTTGCCCCTAGTTGATCAGATGGTGAGGTTGCCCCTAGGTGAGAAGATGCATATTCATGATATCCTTGATGTAGCATCGATCAATTTGATGAGTCAAACATTTGATGATGTAATTTGATTAGGAATTTGATGATATAACCATGATTAAATTCCACCCGCTTTCAGGAAAATCCCATAATAACTCCAATGCAAGATTTATCTATATGAATTCCATGTAATGCAACTAACTGTCACTAGCTTTTTGTGAAAGAAATGCAAAAGGAAATATATTTTCATAATTGAGCATTTGTGGAACTAGGAGCAAGTACAATCATCACTAACCACATCATGATAATATGAATACTGATTTCATCGATTTTGTAACCATTAGAAAATAGTATAACCCTCACTAGTTGAATAATCAAATATGGGAGTTTGAATACCATTTTCATTGGATTCAATGTTGCAATGGGATTATGGTATGAAGATATGGAAGATCTAAATGACCAAGGTATCATTTTGTGTAAATAGACAAATATTGAATCCCTTCCATATGCACAATGTCCTTGATGACTCTTTGATGGTAATGTCTTTAGAAAAAGTTGCATATTTCAATGAATCAATCTTAAAAAAATCACACATAAATCAAGAAAAAATGACATGCTTTCATCATCGTTGATCTAGTTAAACATCATTGATTGGATAGAAAGAAAAGACTTGAAAATTTAATAATTCATCAAAACCTTAGTGTTATTGTTGTATCAATATTTCAAATAGAACTTCATCCTTTTGGATCCTGTGGTTTTGTCAATTTTTAATCCTGATAATAATAAGTCAATGAAGATCAAGGATTATGTTGGTGTCAAGATTAGATGGGAAATTTAACAATGATGTAAATGAAAGGTTCAAGTGTCTATTTAGTTGGTTTGATGCATTGATTCATGTGAATTAGTGTCTGCTTTGCTGAAATCCATTTCTCTTGGATTAATGCCCCCAGTTGAAAACAAATGTATTATTCTTGGGAAAACTTCCAAAATATGACAAAATCTTAGAGTATGCAAGATGTAGCTCAGAGACTTTATGCAAGATAATCTCAAAAAAAAATTTATTTTTTATTTTTTAGAGATTTTAAAGATTTTAGTTTATTTTTTAGAAATTACCAGCTCTCAAACAAGATCACACTGGTTTTTCCCCAATGTCTAGTAAGGTATAGGACATGATAGATAGATGAACAAGCTGATGTATCAGAAATGGATAGGAAATGATGGATGAAGTAGGTGAAGTGAATGTGACCTGTCAAACCATCTCCTCAAGATCACCCAAGCTAGAATAAATGATATAGAAATGCCAAACATGTTTTTGGATTAAGCAATGGAAGCCAATGATGCAATTGTCGATAGCATATGGGATAATGATCATTTTTCATGAAAGTGAGTGATCCAAAAGAGTGGACATGTCAAGAGGTTTTTAAGAACAAATTTTGTACTTTACGTCCTTCATTTATGATCAAGACAAATGGATCAATTTGGGTAAGATGTGGATAAGATAGCACAATCAAGATAAAGGGGTGATGGTGTTAGGGGTTTGATAGAACCGGAACAATATAAGAACAAATAGTTATATGCAAAAACAATATAATAAAGAAACTAAACACAGATAACACACAGATTTAATGTGGTTCACCCAAAACCTAGGCTACATCCACCTACACAGCCATCCCACCTTTCTTATTATCCAGCAAAAAATGTACACAACCTTACAATGCATTATACATATCAAACTCTTATAACCTGTGTTTTAGGGAAACCTCTAAAATCAACCATTTTAGGGTTTAACAATGTCGGTCTTCTTTTTCCTGAAAAAGAAAATCTCTTTCCTGAAAAAACACCAAAAAATTTTGGCCCTTCAGGTCAGCCTCTGATTCGGGGATACCACCACTCACCTCCAGAAACTACCAGACATGTCTCCACAATATCAATACCTACTACATGATCATTCACCACAATATCAACAATCTCCCACTTGGAGACTGATCAGGCTCCACACCAAACAATCTCCCACTTGGAGACTGGAACCATATGACAATGTAGTATGTGGAACTCCCACTGGATAAAAGACCTTGCTGTGTATTAACCCCAGGATCATCAGTCAAGAATCCCAATAGAATCTAAGAAAGAAACCAGCTTCTCCTTGGGGACTGCCTTCATGAACATGTCTGCAGGATTGTCACTTGTGTGAATCTTTTCAAGTCGTAATTGGCCATCCTCCAAAACAAACCTTATAAAATGGCACCTAAGTTGTATGTGCTTTGTCCTTGAATGAAAACTAGAATTCTTTGCAAGATGAATGGTACTCTGGATATCACTGTACAATGGGTGATCTTCCTACTTCTCACCCAATTCCTCCAGAAAACATTGTAACCAAATCATCTCCTTGCTAGCTTTTGTAGCAGCTATATACTCAACTTCAGTGGTTGAAAGTGCATTAACCTTCTACAATCTAGAATTCCAACTAACTGTAGTACCCCCTATAGTGAAAACATACCCTGTAGTACTCCTCCTTGTATCAATATCTCCTACAAGATCAGAGTCAACAAATCCACTCAGAGAAGAATTGGATCCTGTGCAACATAATGCCTTTGTAGTAGTACCTCTCAAATATCAAAGAATCCATTTGACAACATTCCAATGTTCCATACCCGGATTGCTCATACACCTACTGACAACTCCCACTACATGAGAAATATCTGGTCATGTGCATACCATCGCATACATTAGACTGCCAACAGTTAATGAATATAGGATGTTAGACATTTTATCTACCTCTTCCTATGCCATTGGGCACATTTTCTTAGTCAATTTGAAATAACTAGCCAAAGGTGCACTGACTACTTTTGCATCCTACATATTGAATCTTTTCAACACCTTCTTTATATACTCCCTTTCGGACAAATTCAAATTTCTATTTTTCCTGTCCTATGTAATCCTCATACCAAGGATTTGCTTAGCATCACCCAAATCCTTCATAGCAAATGACCTTGCTAATTTCTATTTAAGTTCATTTATGTGTTGTATATTGGACCCAGCAACAAACATGTCATCAACATAGAGTAACAAGATAATGTAACTCCCATTATCCAATCTCTTAAAATATACATAGTGATCAGAATGACATCTATGGTAACCTTGTTCAACCATGAAACTATCAAATTTTAAATACCATTGGCGGGGTGCCTTATTTAGGCCATACAGACTCTTCCTTAACCTACACACCAAATTCTCCTTACCCTTGACCTCATATCCCTCTGGTTGTTGCATGTAAATTTCTTCCTCTAGATCTCCATGGAGAAAAGATGTTTTGACATCTAGTTGTTCAAGATGCAAGTCATCTGCAACCACAAGACTTAGTACAGTTCTAATTGAAGTCATTTTTACAACAGGGGATAATATTTCATCAAAATCTATACCCTTTTTCTGTGCAAAACCTTTTACCACAAGCCTGGCCTTATACCTCTTCTTTCCTTCATGTTCCTCCTTCAGCCTATAAACCCATTTGTTAGGAAAGGCTCTTTTTCCTTCAGGTAAAGGGACTAAGTCCCAAGTCTTATTTTTCAACAAGGAGTCCATCTCCTCTTTCATGCACATCTTCCACTATTGTTTGGCATCCACCTGCATTGCTTCTTTAAATTCTTCTGGTTCACAAGAATCAGTCAATAAAATGGAATACAAAGGAGAAAACCTTTCAGGAGGTCTACTTAACCTTGTAGAATGTCTAACACATACAAGAGTTTGTGGGATAAACTGTTGTTGCTGAGCATCAGGTACTAGTGGTGTTCCTTTTTCAGGAGTCTCATCCAAAACCACATATTCTTGTCTGACCTGTTCATGCTTCTTTTCCTGCAACTGTTCTTTATACATGACCTTCTCATTGAATATAACATCTCTACTTCTAATTATGTTAAGATTTTCAAAATCCCATAACCGATAAACATAGTCATGTACTCCATATCCAATAAAGGTACATTTTTGAGATTTAGCATCAAGCTTGGTTTTATTTTCTTTATCAACATGGACAAAAGCTTCACAGCCAAAATTTTTCAAAAATGAATAATTTACCTTTTTACCAGTCCATGCTGCCTCTGGAATACCACCATCCAAAGGGGATCAAGGTCCTCTATTTATCAAATAGACTACAGTGTTTACAACATCTACCCAGAAATGAAGGGGTAGTCCAACATGCAATCTCATGCTCCTTGCACATTCCACGATTGTCCTATTCATTCTTTTTGACACACCATTTTCTTATGGGGTTCCTGGAACTACCTTCTACCTTTGAATTCCATTGATAGAACAGTAATCTTCAAAGGTTGTACTACAATACTCACCTCCATTTTCAGATTTGATACACTTCAACTTCTTTCCTATCTCATTCTCAACCAAAGATTTCCATTTCTTAAATGTTTTAAAAACATCAGATTTTTGTTTCAGAAAATATACCCATGTTTTCCTTGTTGAATCATCTATAAAAATAACATAGTAATGAGAGCCATCGAGAGATGATACCTGAGCTGGTCCCCATACATCTGAAGGCACTAGCTCTAACTTCTCACTCTTCTTTTCTTTCCCAACTCTAAGAAATTTGACTCTTTTCTGTTTACCATAAACACAGTTTTCACAGAACTCTAAATCGATATTTTTTAGTCCTGGAAATAGATTTTTAGAGTGAAGGATTTTCATCCCTTACTCACTCATGTGCCCAAGCCTATGGTGTCACTTTTTTGAATATGTTCTTGCAACATCTATATTAGCTTTTCCTGCATTAACATTATCAGTAGCAACTAAGGTAGAATAAGTGTTACCAGTACTCAAATATAATGTGCCTATCTTCGAACCTCTAGCTACTACTAATGAACCTTTAGTGACCTTCTAGACATTTTCTGTAAACATGACTATGCAGATTTCACTACCCAGTTGTCCTGCAAAAATTAAATTTCTTCTTAAATTAGGGACATGCCTTACCTCCTGCAATACCCAGTCATCTCTGTTCGGCAACTTGATCTTTATTTTCCCTTTCCCAACAATAGGATAGGGCTCATCATCACCCAAATATACGTATCAAAAATCACCTTGAACATAATCTTGAAAATATTTTCTATGGGGTGTAGCATTGAATGAAGCCCCAGAATCAATTACCCATGAATCATTTACATTATCCAAACATAATATTAAAGCATCTTGTAAAGTATTACTTGGAACATTAGCTTCCTTACTATTATCTTCATTTTCATCTCCTTGTTTGTTTTTCTGAGACCAATAGTCTTTCTTTAGGTGACTAGGCTTTCCACAGTACCAGCAATCTTTCTTTCCTTTAGATTGGGAACATCCTTTATTTGACTTCCCTCGTGACTTGTCATGCGAAGGGCCTTTTCCTCTTTCACTTGTTCTTCCTTTGTTCTCCACATTTAAAGCATAACTTGATGAGGTTGAAGTTTCACCTGTGCTTTTCCATTGCATTTCCTCACTTAGGATAACACCAACAACTTCATCAACTTTCAAAGTATTTGAACTAGAGACAGAGTTTCTTACAACCATAACCAAACTATTCCAGCTTTCTGGCAAAGAACATAAAAGTAAGAGAGCCCTAACCTCTTCATTGAATATAATTTTTATAGATGACAATTGACTGGTGATGGTATTAAATTCATTCAAATGATTTGATACAGATCCTCCCTCACCCATTTTGATATTAAACAAATGCTTCATAAGAAATACCTTATTCAAAGCTAAGGGTTTCTCGTATAACTTAGCCAATATCTCCATTAGCTCTATGGTCATTGTTTCCCTTGATATGTTGAATGTTATAGATGGTGCAAGGCACAAATGAATGGATCCCAGTGCCTTCCTATCCAAAACCTCCCAGTCCTCTGCTGACATAGTTCCTTGTTTCTTGTTTTTTCCTTCTAATGACTTCCACAAGTCCTTTTGATACAGATAATCTTCCATCTGCATTTTCCACAACTAAAAATTCTGGCCATTGAATTTTTCAATCTTGAATTTGGAATCCTCCATTTCTCCCACTCAAAGCTGAAAATCTTGTCGATCTACAACAACAAACCTTTCTCTGATACCAATTGTTAGGGGTTTGACAGAACCAGAACAATATAAGAATAACCAGTTATATGCAGAAACAATAGAATAAAGAAACTAAACACAGATAACACACTGATTTAACATGGTTCACCCAAAACCTGGGCTACATCCACCTATACAGCCATCCAAGCTTTCTTATTATCTAGCAAAAAATGT
The DNA here is from genome assembly GCA_018584345.1 of Thuja plicata. Lineage (NCBI taxonomy): Eukaryota > Viridiplantae > Streptophyta > Pinopsida > Cupressales > Cupressaceae > Thuja > Thuja plicata. Next base: position 3,280,129 of record MU226986.1, read on the forward strand.
ACACAACCTTACAATGCATTATACATCTCAAATGCTTATAACATGTGTTTTAGGGCAACCTCTAAAATCAACCATTTTAGGGTTTTACAATGTCGGTCTTCTTTTTCCCAAAAAAGCAAATCTCTTTCTCAAAAAAACACCAAAAAAATTTATCCCTTCAGGCCGGCCTCCAGTTCGGGGCTACCGCCAGACATGTCACCACAATATCAACACCTACTACATAATCAGTCACCACAATATCAACAGATGGAGGCTATGAGGGGATGGTTTTTGGATTAGGAATATCATGATAGGATAACATGGATGTAACAAGTGAACGAGCTGATGAGCAAGATAATGGATGTCCAGATACCTAATTCTCATGGATATTTTCAACCTTATCAAGATCAAAGTTCACAGAATGAATATGGATGCAAGTGAGATGAATGATAGGAAGATGGAAGATAGCAAGGATGAAACTTGCCCCAAAGTGTAGAGTGCAAGAGGGAGGAATTATGCACGACACCTGTTTGCCAGGTTTTCATCATGGTACTTGTCTAAGGCACCACAAAAAGTGGTTTAAACCATAGGAAGGATTGATTTCTCTTTACTTTTTCTACCAAGGCGCCTGTTTACAAGGTTTTCACCAAGGAACTTTTCTCTTTTTCAATTTTTTTTCTTTTTTATATTTTTCAAAATTTCCCCCACATCTAGATCTTTGGACAATGCTCTTCTGAAAGATATGCTATAATAAACCATGAATATGGCTAGGATACTCAAATATATCGATAAGGTGATGATAAAGGACACATGGACGATAAGGGTAGATGGTGGTAAAGGTTTTATTCTATAGATTGGATAAGAGGGATGGAAAGTATGCATTGGATAATGAATATGAGGATAAGAAGAAGGTATGTTGTGGATGGAAATGTTGGAAATATCAAATTTGACACACACTTTGAAGAGTGGTGGAATCACAGAGGAACAATGGATGAAGGAGGTGAGGATGTAGCTAAGATAGAGGATTCTGGGATATAGGAACCCAAAGTAGACTTGGAAAGTGGAAAATGTTTAGAAGGAGATGGAATGGAAGCCTTTGGAAGCTCGAATGTCAACTTTGATTTTCCTTTTGTGTGCAAGTCTTTCAAAAGTGACTTGATTTTTCTTTCTTTTGTGATGCTTTAGAATGCATTTCTTCAATGAGGGATTTAGGAACCCACATTTTCATTGATTCTTCATTTTGTTTGGTGGACCTTTGTGGCCTTTGGGATATTTTCTTTTGCTTTGTGGACCTTTACGGCCTTTTTGATATTTCTTTTTTCTTTTCCTTTACATGCCAATTAAATGGAACATGGTGATTTTTATACACACGTGGATTCTTAGATTTTTTATTTTTATGTTGCACATCCAAATTGCTTCCAAAAGACTTGGGAATCGTGGGTGAATAGGAATGATATGAAGGGTTCATATGGATTGGTGTTTGGAAATTATTCAAGTATGTGTGCCTTTGTTGATCTTGATGCATGGTATGGTAAGTGAATGGAGAGCTAGGGATGGTAGGAATGATTGATGGAGGAATATAGGGACCTAATATGGATGGAAGGGATGAAGAATTTAGCTTTGGTACATAGGAACCCAAAATGGATTTGAAGGGTGGTGAAGGCATATGGATGAATTTGAATGGAGGGAGATAAGGTGTGAAAGGGATATCAACATCTTTGGAATGATGCATTGTCAAGGTTCTCGTCTTTAAGATTTATCTTTATACCAATAGGCTCATGAAGAACTTTCATAGGAACAACTTTGATAATATCAACAGAGATTTGAAGGGATTTATTATCATGCAATGAATTTGGAGGAATGATGGTTGCTTGAGGTGAATATGGAGGATCATGAGAAGGAGTTGATGGGATACTTCAATCTTGAAAAGGATCTTTAGATGATGTAGAAAGGGTGCTTTGCTCTTGATTTTGAATATGTTCATTGGAAATGATGGAAGGAATATCTTGATCGAAGTGGAGAGGTATGTAGCTCTTGAGGTGGAGGGATATCTTCTTGAAAGAAATAAAAGGGTGCAAGGGGATCTTCATAGGATTGTATGGATATGGGACCTTGATCAAATATGGGAGGGGATTGTATAGAATTTTTATCTTGATCTTTATTGATATTTGTTTCTTTTTTCTTTGGATTATTCTCTGGACATGGAGCCACTTCTAAGGACAAGGTAGATGTCTGGATATGCATGGGGAACGTTTGGAGGAATGATGGAGAATCCTTTTGAATATCCATTGAAGTAAATGATAGCTTAGGGTCTAATATCTTTGAAGAATTGAAATAATTTGCAGCAAGATGTAAGTTAGGTTGGGTTTATTTTAGAGGTAGCCCTTGAGGGTAGACATAGTCAACATGGAAAGTATCATCACTAGGCTCGCGCTTTGGTGGAGTAATTTTGGATAGTTGTGAAGCTTTGTGAGATGGATGAAGGATGAAATGAGTAAAGGCTATGGGAGAAACCTTGCTAGATATAGGTTTGTGCATTAGATCTTTCTTGAGAGTGGCACCTTTCTCTTCATTCTCTTTATTATCTTGATCAGAAATAGGGTGGTCATGAAATTTTTGTTGATCCAAGATAGGTATGTTGTGCTTAAATGCTTCTTTTCGTGAAGAAGATGAAAATACAAATGGCCCATCATCATAAAGAAAAGGAAAAATTGATCATAATGATGACGTGTTAGATGATGTATCCTTTTGTTTTTCCTTATTCTTCCTCAAGTGTATGTGTCATAGTTATGAGGAAGCTTAGCTCCAAATTGAGCTAAATTTAGGAAATGCATTTCTTTATCCCGCTTCAAAATTAAGTGCATTGTTTCCATGAACATGGGATCTTGGGATGATTCCAAAATTTCATCTTTAGTAACTTCGTCATTTTGATTCCTATGATGATTTTGATCTTAATTTTCCATAGGATTGATTCATCTCTCAAATAGATTCATCATTATAAATGTTTTTGAAGAATCTGATCTATTTGTTGTACTGGACAAAAATAACTCCGAAAAGGGTATCCAAATATGATTTCAAAATATTTGAAAACCCTCGAGAAATTCCCAATGTTTTCCTTTCTTTGTTTCTAGGTGTCACTTCAGTTTAGTGTACGTGTGACTTGACACTTTCTAGGTGGTAACTGGAATTGTTGTATGTGGCACTCTATAGTTTGTAAGCGGTGTTTAGCCATTTATAGGCATTGTTTGAAAACATCTAGCCATCACTTTTCAGTGTGTTAGGCATTGTTTCAATACTTTCAGGTGTAACTTCAATTTATAGGTGTGACATAAATGATCGTAAGCATTATTTAACCTTTTGTACATGTCACTTTGCCGATCAAGTTGGTTTCTCATAATTTTTAAGGATTTAAAATTATAATGTTTGTGATCAGTTGTGTAGGATTGAATTCTTGTCTGAAAATTAAGACACAAACACAACACACACATCAAGTTTTCATCTTACCCCTAAAACATAGTAAGTGTATATTCTCAGACATTTTCATGGGTCTTGCACAAAAAATTGTTCCAAACAATCTACCTAGAGTCAAATTTGCTGATTAAACAATGGCTCTAAAAAGGTAGCTTTCTACTTAACCAGGTTGTAATTATCCTCCATTCTAAACCGTGAAGAGTCTCTTATACCCTCATTACAAGGTCTTCCCATATGCACAAAAGTATGATTTTACACCATCCCGAAGGACTACTCGAGGAAGTGAAGATTCTCAACACAACTTAGTCACCACCCCTTTGGGGATGAGTGCATTTGATTATAATGGGTCAGATTAGTCTCACGGCTAAAGTGAGTGTATCCCACTTGAGTTGTTCCCTCTCACCACCTTCATAAAGGTATTCTCAGCAGACATGCCCTCTATGGATCTAGCGTGTTCATGAAAGAAAAAAAATGAACTTAGTCAAGGAAGTTTGGGAAATTTATTCACTCAAGGAGTGAAGAGAATATCCCTATTATTTTACTTAGTTCCAAACACTTCAAACACTTTTGTTCATTTTTAACCTCTTGACAAGGAGGTTTTTAAGGAATTGAAATGTGTGGTTCAAATTCTCCCTTTCTTTCTACCACCCAAACACAACACTTTTGCCCTTTTGATCAACTTAGAAAAGTTGAGAGCATATATGTAATGTCTTGTTTGTAATGGAAAATAATAGGGTGGCCCTATTAACCTAGATTCACATGAAATGCCACAATTTAATCAATGTAAGCTTGTTAAGTAGAATTGCCTTTTCTAAAGCTAGCAAAGGCTAGGCACATTTTTGAGAGATTTTAGCCTTTTTAGATAATCACCTAGTGGTGATAGTTCCCTCTCCATCTTCTCCAACAAGTTAGTCAACACCACAACCAATGTGAGGAAAAACAAATTGAATTGACAATGAATTTAAGATCCTTAACAAAATTTTCAAAAACAAAGCTTAAGGACTTAGAAAATGCAATCAATTTAGAGAAGGAAATTTCCTTTTGTAAGCATTACCAAATTTAATAAAACTTTCAAATAATTCTTGCTCTTCTTCTAAATTCTCCAAAGTAATTGCATTAAATTTTTCTTTTGCATGCTTGTTTGAGAGCCTTACCTCTTTGTTCTCCCTTTTGATCCTTTGTTTGGGTATCTGCACCTTTGGATGTTTTTTCATTGTGTACCCATCATTTTACAGTGTGTACGCATCACTTTGCAGTGTGTACGCATCACTTTACTATGTGTACGCGTCACTTTACAGACTATACGCGTCACTTAACAAATTGTATGTGTCATTTTACTAAATGTACATGTCACTTAACAGATTGTATGCATCACTCTATAGATTGTACTTGTCACTTTACAAATTATACATGTCACATTGTAGACTGTATGCATCACTAAATACAGTGTAATAGGCATTATTCCAAGGCTTGTAGGCATCGCTTTACAAGAAAAGGTGTTGTTATTTGGCTAATAGGCGTTGAGAGAAATTAGACAAGAAAATAGAATAATCTTGTAAGCATCATTTTACTATGTGCAAGCATCATCATTTTTCTTGTGGGCATTGTTTCACTGTGTTCAGACATTATCATTTTTCTTGTAGGCATCACTTTACCTATAATTTGCAAAATAAACATAATATGAAGCACAAAACACACAAAATATGAAAAAATGAGGATTAGAGGCTCAAAGCCCCACGGTGGGGGCCACTTGTGTGTGTGTGATTTTTACACCTTCAAGAGATTAGTTTATTTACTAAAAATTCTATGGAAAAACATTAATAATTTAAGATAAGAATTGCATATTAATCGTTAAGACTCTCATTTATCTCTAACTAAGCATGCTAATAGAGTTCTCTCAGCCTTATTCTCTACTAGTGACAGTCCTAGAATGAGAAAATGATAAATATATACCTATCTAGTTCATAAATTTCCTCAAATTTCCTCAACAATTCATTCAAATGCTCTCAAATTATGCTTTGATCTTTCTCAAATTACTTTGAAATTCCTCTCAATTTCTCTAAAAATGGCTATAGTATGGATGCTTTGCATTCGAATGTCTAGGATTGGTTATGCTTGCAAAATTGCCTCTATTTATAGGATTTTCCCAAGTGTGGGGGGTAGAATCAATTAATCATGGTTTAGCATTGGTTGAGTGAAAGGATTCAAATGGTTTGAAATGCAGGGACAATATAAATGATTGTCTCAAAGCTTTGGACAAAATGAGTGGATGAATTTGAAAAGACCAAATGAGTGGTTGAGATTGCAAATTTTGGAGTGATCCATGTACTTTGCCTTCTCAATTCTCGTTGGCACTTTTAATCCTTGTTGAAAGATATTAGGATTAATTAATTCAATCAATTAATTAATTTAGCCATGTAGGGGAATAGGTTGGATTTGATTTTTTGATTTAAACTATACAATTAATTGATTAAAATTAATTATATAGTTTGATTAATCCCTTTAGGCTTATATTTAATTAATTAATGTCATTTATTAATTGATCCTTTGATTTAATTGATTTTATCCCAATTTGATTTAATAAATTTCCATTTTAATTGATTTGATCCATTTTGATGAGATTTGGAGCAATTTGATGAAAAATGCAGATTTCACTGATTAGAGAACACCTGACCAATTTTAGGTGTCTACAACCCTATTTCAAAAACTGCTACCTTTGGTTCATGAACCTCATCCTCTCTTCCTTGAGTTCCAAGTGTTGTTACATGAAATTATTTCATATCTTCTATGTGAGAGAGCCCCACCTAGCATTATCCTATTTTACTACATGGAAAGGGATGTAATTTTTCTCCTCACACAATGCACCCATTTTTCATCAAATAACATTTTACAAAATATATAATTATAATCATGTAAATCACATATAAAAATTTAGTATAATATATGTACACATGCTATGAATTTAAATTTATGTGTCCACAAGGGTGTAGTGTGGTATTCAAGTCATAACAATGTTATAGTAGCCACCAAGGTGCAAAATTCCACTGTGTGGGAATCATCCAAAAGACGTGGGTTTTCACTAGAGTGTTGAGGCTATAGGTTTGAACAAAGTTGATAGAGTTTAGAGATTGAGCCCCTCTATTTTAGTCCTCAGCTATGAAGTGGGAATAAATACATGTAAATGATCTCTCTAGGCTCCACTCTGCTAAAAGCTAGAACTTCCTAAAAAAAATTAAATTCAGTCCATGCATAAAATTCTAATCAATTTCTTTAATTTTTAATAAAACAACAATTAATTCAATATGCTGTTAATTTTTTTGTGTAGGCCTGTGTGGCTTATAACTGATACTTTTTATGCTACTATTCGTCTTAAGTACTATGGTTTAATCCTGCGGATTAGTACTGTGATTTATGTTTTTGATAGTGGTAGAATTAGATTTGGTGATTATGTTGTTATGTTGTTAAAATGCTATACCTTCTTTGACTAGTTCCATTAATATGTTGTTAATGTGCTACTAGTTCTCTGTTCCACGAGCCAACACCCTCTTTCTGCTTTATCTATCAAAAACAATTAATTCAATATTTTGTTCTTTATCCTCTAGTTTTAATATTTTATTAGAGTACTCTTAGCGCGTATAAAAGATACACACTTTTTAAAAAAATATTTAATATACACATTTTTATTTCCATCCTCTATTTAACTTCTATATTTAAGAATAAAATATTTAAAAAAAACTTATATATTTATAATCAAATTTACAATATTATATTTAGGTGTACAATTGGGAAGTATACAATATACAAGGAAAATAATTGATAGAATATTGTGTTTTTATACTTTTGAGCTCATGGAAATGGAATGATAGTACATCTTAAAATACTTAAACTAGATTAATGCATGGATCAATTTGCATTTATATTTTGTGTTTCTCCTTGATTATCTTGTTTGAAGAGGAAAAACACTTGAAAAACATTACACTCTTTGATCAAAATTTTGGATGGCAATCATACATATATAGCTAAGTCATCTTTTAAACTTATATCAAGTTTAATATTCTGAAATTCTATAAATTACTTGATCTCCTAAACAATTTTATCCATAATTATCTTCTAATTGAACACCACACATGACTAATAAATAGTTGGAAGTATTAAACATGTAACAAAAATAGTTTGATAGAGTATATTTTCTCCTTCAACCATTATATCTCATCCTCATGATGGTTTATAGAGTGTGACCCAAAATGTCCATGTAAAAACTCTTGCGCTATTTAATCTAGAAGTAAATACAATCATCAAAATATTATATTTGTATACTTTGGGATTAGTGAAAATGAAATGGCATTGTATTATAGGGTAAGCGTACTAGTAGCCACTATAGCTAACTTCATGCACTCATTAATCCAAAATGGTATATCAAATTTCAATTAATTTTTTGTTGTCTCTATATATTATTTAATTGCTTATAACTATTGTTTTGGCTTCTTGGTGTGAACAATACAATTTGTGAGATTTGTTATGTGTGCAAGGGTTAAAAAGTGCCAATTTCAAATTGTCTCATGATACATACTTAAAGATGCCCCAATAACTGTGTACTACAACTACCTCAAAAATTGCCAATAGTTACACACAAATGTACTAGTAGACAGTCAATATTATCACTACTAGGGGTACAAGTGTGCAGCCATTTGTACATGATATGTTTATTAATGATGTTTTAGAACTATCATGTTTTTGGTTTCCTTAAAGTTACTAATTGATGCCTCTCGTGAGCGAGGAGTTAATGGTAACTAGAACATAGGTGATAACAAGTGGTCTTCCCCTAAGATGTTCAATTTAGAGAAACATAAGAATCAATTAGATTGATATTTTATATTGTGACTCCTTGATTATCTTGTTTCAAGAAAAAATTATTTACCAAAATAACACTATTTCATCATTAGCACGGTATACATATAGTCTATCTGTTAAAATTTATAAGATTATTTTAAAATCCCACTAATTGCATTTTACTTCTTAAAGAGTATTAAAAGCTTTTGTTTCAATTCATTCATCTTCACCTTCAACTCCCCTCTGAGTTAAATTTTTTATTTCATTTCATTCATCTTCACCATCAACTCCACTCAATGTGAAATAGATAATCATTCACCTTCACCACCAAATCCACTCAATATCAAATAGATAATCATGAAGGATATTTTAGTTGGTGCGCCGCTATATTCATCACCACACTGGTGACCACATATGGCTGAGAAACAGTCGATTCGAAGTAGGAGACATAATACGGATTCTAAAAAGAAAGTATGGACTTTTCCATAATCTTGATTCCATGATCATTAAGTGGGGCACATATGTTTGAAGAAAATGAATAGTTTCAGAATCACGTTCTCTGAAACATCTGAACATTGATATCTAGATTAGGTTTAGCCTATTATTCTTTCTAGGGTTTTGAATTGCATTGACCGGTGGACAGCCCAATTATTTATAAACTTGTGGTGGGCATGAATGAGGTCAAAGGATTTCTAGTGTCAGTGTGTAAGGTAGTGACTGCCCACCACCCCTCTCCACTGTTCTCAACGTAGGAGACAATTCAGTGGGCCTGCCCATGCACTGTATCACGTTACCACTGTAAGCCTGAAACTTGTGAATTTCTCTGTGCTTTCTGCAGCACTTGTTTTCAAACATTTTCCTTTAATGAAAATGTTCTCAAAAATAAGACACTACTTTAATAGGGTATTTGGCGTCTTATTCTACAGATGTGATTCCTTTATAAGAACAATATTATCTTATATGGCAGAGTAATGCAGGATAATTTTGAAACTGGAACTCCTCTCTGTCATACAGATCTTAGTAGATGTTGGCCAAGTGGTGGATTGTTGGTCTTTTGTTGTTAATGGAGATCATATTCAATTCCACAAGGAACTTGTTGTTTAGCTACTTTGAATGTTTTGGGTTTGAGATGAAATCATCTTTCTCCGTAAAAGAAGAGGCACAATCATATGAAGTTCAATATTCTCAAAGAATATTTTTAAATTTGAGGGATACAGTTTTTTTTACTTTTGTGATAAGTTCATGGATATGATTAGAAGTATGGGGTTTGATTTAACTTAGTAAGTTTTCTGGTTGATTGCAATTATGCTTGCACTTTTGATTTATTTTTTTTGTCTTATCAATCAATGCAGACTGCTAAAAATATTAATTTACTACTGTCATATCATATCTATGTTTATCCTTTACAACTTACAATTTACTTCTGCATGGTTACAGATAGGATTGTAAGAGACAAATATAGTAATACGAATAAGTGTGGGGTATCAAATGCTATGATTTGTTTTCCGAGATACAATTTCATAATAGTACCATTTTTTAAAGTAATTTTTAGTTAGGTTAAAATTTTCTTTGTACTTTTTATTTCTTTATCTCTGGTTATATTTGTGGAGTCTTACCAGGAAATTTGTAGGAGGTATGTGAAAAAAAAGTGTCTTCTACTTGTTCAAAAAAGTGAAAAATCTATTTTAACTTTTTACTTGAATTGGGTGTCAGTACATACAGCCATGAGAAAAGTCAAAGATAAATAGATATCGATAAATATCATATATCCAATCACATATATGCAAAAATATTTAATATATAACCATGTATGTAAGTATGCATGTATCTACATCGGTGTTACCCGAGGACATGTTTCCGACATAATTTGACTTGTTCCGGAAATACGGACATCTCGGAAACTTTGAAACTTCTGGAAACTCATCCTCTCTCTACCCATACATCTAACGCTTGAATTTTGATATTGTGTTTGACTTCCACTCTCATATGAATTCTCAATTTAAATTATTTAACTCAAACGTTATATGCTACAGTTCTGTAATGCATATAAGCATACTTTATCCATGTTTTTATATGAATATTTAAAATTTCCCTATATATTTAAAATTTTGCCTATTTTTTATATTGTTGTCTCTACTATCGCCCCATTTTGTCCCCTGCTCCAGGAAAAAAAATCCATCCCAGAAGCCTATTTCCCCGTCCCCCCCATTCTGGAAACTTGGGGTAACATACATACATACATGCATACATACATATATGCGTATGTATGTATGTATGTACGTATGTGTGTGTGTGTGTATGTATGTATGTATGTATGTATGTATGTGTGTGTGTGTGTGTATGTATGTATGTATGTATGTATGGTTCTAATAATGCCCGTCACACTACATACACTAGATTCTAATGTGGAGCATTCTTCAAGCCTGTCTAATCCTTTCTTGAATACTAGTCTTATTGTCAGCTAACAACACAACATATCATTATCCAAAGAATAGTTCAAGACCTGAAAACATGATAGTTTAATATTCACATAACTTAGTCATTATAACCAGAACTCCAAACCATATTCATCTTATGTAGAGGAATGAAAATCATTCTCCCATAAGATCTACAAATAATCCATCTGACATATTCATACATGTCATACTAACATCTTCCATATATACCTTATACTACCTTAGAATTATTATTAAATCATTTGAATACTCAATACAAACCACTTATTGTCCTTCAAGCACACATCCCATAATGTCATGTATTAGATACACTTTCTATAGAGAAATGTTGAAATCTTCTTCAACAATGAATCACAATTATTCTTCATCAATTAGTGATATTATCTTCTCTACCTCCAAAAATTCTATATTCAAGAAATTTGACATCAATTCCTTAACGAGTTGACATTAATGATAAAATAGAGTATACTGCTTACAATTTTCCCCTTTTCCGTTGATGGAAACACCAATTAAAAACATATGAAATTCCTTTTACTTCACCCCCTTTAACATTAAGGAAAAGAGGGAATCAAACAATTTTACTCCCCTTGTCAATCTGCACTCTCCCATTCAATCTCTAGCTAAACATATCTTTATTTTTTAAACTCCCCCTATCATGGGTTGTACACTTAATCTAGACTAGTATCAGGATGTGTGACCTATCAGGAAGCCCTAGTCATTCATCTTTATGAGCATCACCTAGATCCCATGAGTGTTAAGTATTCCATTCCTTCTCATGAGAGATGTGTTCTTGTCAACCACTACTAATCAAACATGGGTGTATGAGTTTAAATAAAAAGCTACACAATTGAATTTTGATAGCAATAAGACAATTTGAATTTCTATGGAAAATATCTCCTACGTATTAATTATTGAGCTTAAGAGGCGTTACAATGAATAGTTCATAAGGAACACCAATTTATGAAGGTTTTTCAAATGAGCTTGCAAGAAAGTGGGCTTAACCTTGAAGATATTTATTTATGATTAAGCATGCTTGAGATGGATTTGTACTTAGATGAGTGACCTCCTAGGAAGTCCTAATGTTCCACCTCTATGAGCATCACCTTTATATAAAATGAGTGCTAAGTGTTCTATTCGTTCTCATAAGAGACAAGTTCTTGTGAACCAATTCTTATGAAACTTAAGTGACTGAGTTTGTCTCACAAACTACATAGTTTAATTCTGACAAAAATATCACAATTTTACTTGCTATGGAAATAATTGTCTACTTATTAATTCATGAGCTTAAGGGTATTTATAGGAAATGGTTCATAAGGACCAACACTTGTTGAAGGATTTGAAAATTGTGTTGCAAGTAGAGTGGGGTTAACCTTAGAGGAAACTCTATTGTTAAGGATGCTTGAGCTAGAATAGAACTTAGATGGGTGACCTCTTGGGAAGTCTCAATGTTTCACATGTATGAGCATCACTTAGATGCAATGAGTGCTAAATATTCTATTCATTATCATTAGAGATAGAATCTTGTTAACCACTACTCATTAAATATGGGTCACTGATTTTAGAAGTTCCATGTAATAGTTGAAGAGGGTTCAAAAATGGGATGGTAATCTATGCGAAATTTAATTTAAAAAATTCTATGATTAATTAAACTTGAGTTGGAGAATTACTAGAATAAGTAGAGTCTCACAAAGATTTATTCATTTACTATATTTAGTATTACATAAATGCAATGAGTGTTCAGTAGACAATTCATTCGTGGTCTTGAGAGTAATATTCTATTTAAAATAACTACTCATGAAAGATGGCTTAATTAATATTTAAATCAAACACCACATTTAAATTTTAATAAGTTACCACATAACTTGGTCAACTAAAAAAATAAGGCATTTACATTAAAAATAAATGAGTTAATTGAAACTTTCTAATTAGTGATGTGTATTGTGCAACAACTTCTCAAGGATTTGTAAATTTTGTATCAAGCTATGTGCTCTTAATTATGAGGAAATCCTATAGCTGAAAACACTTGAGCATGAGTAGTATTGACATGGATGACATATCATGAAGCCCAAATATTTGTGTTGAGCTTCATTTTAACACAATGTAATAGTAGGAAGATGTGATGTAAATTCCTCTCTTGAAAGAATGACAAATTCACTCCCAAGGTTCTCAGTGGTCATGGTACAACCGTATAGAGAATCCGCAGAAGATAATGTGAAAATCACAAGGAGGCCTTTGCTGGTTATTAATCTTGAAAAGCTGAAACACCAAATTTTATAAACACTTTTATGTATGTTTTGATTTTAAACCAACATATGCATGGAAATTTACCAATGCAAACTAATTTAATTCTTGGGGTGATTTTTTTAATTCTAACTCAATTTTGCAAAAACTGTCAAAAAAGTAAGATAAGGAGAATCTAAGCAAATAACTAAAATTGAATTCTAATGGAAATTAAAACTGATAAATATCATTCGCATATCAAATATTGGATTAGATAAAGTAAAACCACAAGCATATGAAATTGAATAGTCACAGATCATAACAAGTAGATGCAATCACCAATAGAATTTTAACAAAACATAGATATCTCATAATTCATCAAATTGTGAGGCCCTACTAGACATGCGCACACGCAAGAAAAAGTCATCCTCAAGTATGAGTAGTAAAAACCTCTCCAATCATTCACCACAACGAGAAAAATATATCACTGAAAATACTGATTAATTGATTCCATGGAAAAACCGCATGATAAATACACTCGGTTGTTAAATATGAAGTAATAAATTTCTCAAATTTGCATTTATAGAAGCTCAACACACCATGAATGCAACACCAAATGTATATTTTATTCTTATGAAAATAATTTGACCCTAATTATAATACACAATTTAGATTATATAGGTTCTACATCTAAAAATCATGAGTCCTGTAATTAGGGTTTTTGTGTGCCCAAACACAGTGTAATAAATTTAGAACTACAATTTAAATAAAAGAAAATGCTCCTATAACTATTCTATGATATGCTAAATTTGATTTACATTTATTACATCATAAAAAACATGCAATTTAGACACCAAAACGTGCCCTACAAACTCATAATGAAATGGAGTTGAAGTGGCTCTTTACCAAAATTGCCTCTAGTTAACTCTACTCTTGATTTTGATCCATGAAAACAAGGAGATAGATTTTGATTGTATATGTAACCGATTTGAAACTTTGTAGATGCCAAAAATGACCCATTCCATGCAATCTATACCCCAAAAATTTTGATTTTTTATGAAAAATGTGATTTCTCAAAATTTTAGGTTTTCCTCTATTTCTAAATTTTGTGCCATAGATTGAAATTGAGCACACATGGATTCCATTATCTAAATGAATGAATATATAACCTATTACATTGACGGAGAATGATTGGAAGAGTTTCATGAAATTGCTCTATGACCACATCAACTTCTTCATAATCAAGCAATTTCATTAACTCAAGATGAGTTTTTTATTCTTTTGGAAGACTCTCAATCGGGTTCCCACTTTTGAATCAATTCAATGTATTCCATTATCAACCTCATGTATTCTTTGCATCAAACATCCATTTCATATCTTCCTTTGTGTTTATACTCGCCAAAATCCCACAACACTGCTCGGCTCCATTCTTGATTGGATGCATCTTTTCCTTTTCCTCATCTTGATATATCTCACAATAAATAGTCTCAAAGAACTCTTTCACCTTCTTCACCACTGGCATTTATTCTTCTCTTTTGTCCTATATTAACCCTCACCTCTTATTATATTATTTAATGGGAGATTTAATAGTTTTTATCTAGATGTCTAGTTTGTCCATCTCTCCTTCTTCAAAAACTGCAACTTCAACCAAAATATCAGCACCCTACTTCCTCATTTTCCTTAGTACCTATAAGACATTATTCTTTATTTTTGTGTTCCTCTCTAAGCACCCTTTTCTTTTTGAAACTAAGTACAATAAATGACTTATCTCTGTGACAATGAGATGGAAATACGTTAGGACCAATTTAATAGTTTCCTCGCCAAATTCCTCTAATTCCTCTTTCCATGTTGCACATGCCTTAAAAATGGGTTAGTTTTCTCAGTAGCTATCTTCTTTTCAATATTTACTTGTAATGACGCCTCTAGGTTAGTTTGGTCAATGGGACCAACTATTTGAGAAATATAGTCCTTAAGAACTTTATTTTTCTCCTGGAGACTCTGAATTTTGGTCTCATCTTGTTGCATATACTTAAATAATTTTGATAGCCCTAAGGGTTCTAATACTTTATCTCCTTCTCTAGTAGGCACTCCAAGATAAACTTATTCCATTACAAAATAATTAGGAGTAACCTATTCTGCACTTATGTTTGGAGGTGGGATGACAATTTGAGCCTTCCAATTCCAGATTATGTACTTACTAACATAAGATATCCTGTATGGATTCTTGCTAGAGTCCCCTTGATGAAAAGTATGACCAATTTGAAATAGGTTGATGGTCTCCATTTATGTGTAAGTCCTCTTCCTAGCTTGCATCCCCTTGTCAAGAAAATTGGGCTCCATTCTTGCTGATAATGGTTCATATGGAACCATTTCATTATTGGTTGGCACTTTTTCTATTTCTTCTTCCCCCTCCTATATTTCTTCCCTATGCTTTGTAGATGGAGATGAAACCAAATCATCCTCTTGATTTTTCTCTTGTTGTTCTAGAGGTGACTCTTCAAAATGTTCTAATTCATAACCTTTAGGATTCTCATTTTGTACATTCTGTGTACCTATTTCTATTTGTGTCTATTTTGCCTCAACCTATACACCTTCCTAAGTGGTCTTTTTGGTATGTATGTCCTCACTTGGAGGCACTTCTATCTCAACTTTAGGAGGGACCTGCACCATAATTTTGGGATGTGTCAGGACCTTAGTCTCAGTATGCTCTTCTACCTAATAGAAAGGGGGTAACTAGACATCAATCCATATAGCATCATTTTGTGCATCCCCACTAGTATTAGCATGACCACCTTGAAATTCTTGAGAGGACTCCTTAAATCCTGGGATGTTTTCAAAATTAGAAACATAAAACTCATCATGTCTCAAAGGTTAATGTTTCTTAGGCTCACCCTCTTCCATAGAATATGACTCAATTGTGACACCTATGGTTAAGCACAACTAGTCCCCTCCTTTGTGGTTTCAGAAAGATCTTCCAAATAAGGACCCAAGTTTTGCATGCTAGTTATTGAATTGGCTGATCTAGTTACTCTTTTGATTAGTGGGACATCACCCTAATCCCATTCTTCCTCCTCTACTAGATTTTCTACCTCAGGAATAATTCAAGACTTATTTTTAAGTCTCTTGTTGACTTTCTTCTTTTTTGGTTCATGCTCATCAGACCTAGGAACTTTTATCTTAAAGGGTAGAACCCTTCAATGTCTGGGGGAAGAAGGAACCTATATTTCAATATTTGTACCAGTTGTTGGAATAGCTTCTCGAGTAGATTGTGAGGGTAGGGGATATTTCTCTTTTGTCATAATATTCTCCTATGGATCCTTGTACTTAGGCATCCTAAAGGAGGGACCTTTTTTGATCATTTTCCTTCCATGGTATGCTACTTGACTAGGAGAAGGAGGAGGTACTTTCTTATATACCAACACATTTACCTTCACTCCTCTTCCTTTATTAATATGGATTAGAGTAAAAATATTTTTTTTAATAGGTCCTGGATCCATCTTAAATGGTCATTGTACCCATCACTTGGTTCACTCAACAACTTGTCTTTCTCTTTGATTAATACAATCTATCTTAGGGGAAACCACTTCTGCATTTAGAATTGCCTTAAAGTGTACCTTATCCTTATTGTACATAGGAAATAGAACATCCTCTGAATCATTCTCCTATACATATGGTGGGATGAATATCTCAATTGCATGTTGTGAAAAGTCCAAAGAGAGTCTACAATAGTCACTTATACAAACCTCATAATCATCTGCACAATTTTCCCAATGCTCTTCTAGGTGCGGCTTATGTTTGTAGGGAGAACCCATCACTTTGTTGAATGTGCCAATGGGGTCAAACTAACCCCTTTCTATCTTCAATTATTTGGGAGGGCACTCATCCCACTCCAAGAATATTAACTTGGCCACTTTTATGTCCTATACTAAGTGGGATCCTACGGAGATGGGGAATCTGAATCATGGCTTGTGCTTGTGGACATTGAACTCATGGGAACTTTCTTATTATCTACACATTTTGATCAGGATAATCCTATCTGATGTGTGACTCATGAGATTTTGAGGGTTGATAGTGCTTCCTTGCACCTCAAGGAACTTGAAATTCTTGAATTGGATTAAATAGCATCCCGCATATTTTTTCTAGCAACAATCTCCGCTCACATCCTCTTTTCATAATCTCCCAAAATGGAGAAGATGATTACAAAGCTGACAAAATCATTGAAAATTCTATATTATTGACTACCTGCATTTAACTTTTCTATTTTTACAAAGTTACGGTATATTTTGTAGGCATAAGCATCTTGGAGAGATCCCCTTTTGTATAGGCCTAGGTATTCTATATAGGTTTCCAGTTGGTATACCACATAGGATGTCATATATAATTTCAAGTATCTCTTTACCCTTTTCAATTGTTTATCTAAATTATCACTTATGATGTGAACAAAATAAATCTTCTTCTTCATGCCCTGGATAGTGTCTTTGAGTAGTAGCATCCATGTTTCTAATAGCATGGCCCAAGGGAGACAATATAATCTACTGAGAAAGGTAACACAATTCTTCATATCCTCCATTAGGTATGCCCTATGAAGTTTTATCTTATTCAAATTGGAATATTTTTTTGGTTATGCAAGCTAGTTTTTGTTCATTTTGTAAGCCATATTAGGAGTGTTTTCATAGTAGTGTTCTTACCTATCCCTTGAAATATTAATGTAGAAGTTTTCTTTTAGAATATGAAATACATCTTCAATAATACTTGGTCTAATGTATAACATGAACTTGCCTACTTTGTTCTTGGCCCTATTGTCACTTAGATCGTAGTTCTCTACAATAGTCATTATAAGGTTTGCTGACAGGATGGAGACTAGATGTATGACAAAATTTAGAAGACCCGATTACACAATGGAAGTTACATTAGGTGATCTTCTAATAGGGTTGGATATACTCTTCATAAACTTATTAAAGTCTGTATGGCCAATCTTTGTGTCAATAATATTGTTGTGGAGATTAACCATCAAGGAGTTAGGGTCATATCCCTTGAATTTGTACTTAATTCACAATAGAGAAGTAATACCTAATGAACCTACAATCACAAATACACTCATACACACTTTTTATTGAAAATACAAAATCTAACTAGGAGAGAAGACTAATTAAATACAAAAAGAAACTAATATATGTCTAACAACTACTATTGAGAAAACAAGAGAAAGCTAAAAACTAAAATCAGACCTCAAGAAAACAAGAAAATCAATAGGAAATGGTTTGAGGTCTTTGGGATTCGAATACCCCTTTCGGGGTTCCGATAACCCAAAACCCTAAAATCTTGAGCCTTTCATTGAAATGCCTGAGTGTGAATTTGAGACTAGGGGTTCTCAGGGGTTTGGTCCTCCAAAAATACTTCAGGTTTTAGCAGGTTTGAAACCTTGAAAGCTTGATGCCTTGAGGCTTTGAAGAATGGAAAGGGAAGGGTATCGGAGATTTGATGGACCCTGACTCCCATTTTTGGGTTTTGGGGGTGTGAAAACCCAATGGCCTGAAATGGCCAAGGTTGCTAAAAAATGTCTAAGGAATTTTGAACTCATGGATGCATTACATGTCAGGGTTTCTAAATCTTGAAACCCCTTTCAAGGTTTCATGGCTGTGAAGCCCTGATGGCCTTATCATTCACTAATGAATGGTAAGGGGTCCAAGGGGGTCTTAAGGGATTCTAAGACACATTAATGTGTTCTAGGATCCTTCATGACCCCTTAGAAACTTTTAAGACACCGAAGATGTATTATAAGGGGTCCTAAGGAGTCATAAGGGATTCTAGAACACATTAATGTATCCTAGAACCCATTATGAACCCTTAGGATCCTCGCAGACCCCTCTCTCTAAATATTAGGGGTTGTAAGGGATTTTAATGGGTCGTAGGACCTCTTAGACCCCTTACAACCCCTTAGGACACCTTACCATACACTAATGAATAATAATGGATGCTAAGGGGTTGTTAGTGGTTTTAAGGGGTCCAAGGACATATTACTGTGTCGTAGGACCCCTTAAGACCCCTTACCACCCCTTACAATTAACTAATGAATTGTAAGGGGTCCTAAGGGGTCCTCAATGGTCTTAATGGCTCCAAGGATACATTACTATGTTGTAGGACCCTTTAAAATTGCTTAGGACCCCTTACCATACACTAATGTATGGTAAGGGGTTGTAAGGGGTCTTAAGGGATTCTATGACACATTAACTTTTCCTAGAACCCCTTATGATCCTTTAACACACCTAAGATGTAGGGAAATGGGTCATAAGGGGTCCTAGGACCCCTAATGACCCATTAGTACCCTATAGGAATCCTCTCTCTACTTATTAGGTGTCATAAGGGTTGTTAAATCGACCTAGAACACATCAGTGTGTCCTAGGACCTCTTAAGACCCCTTAGGACCCCTTACCATACACTAATATATGGTAAGATGGTGTAAGGGGTCATAAGGTGTTCTAGGACACATTAATGTGTCCTAAAACCCCTCAAGACCCCTTAGTACACTTTAAGATCCCTAAGATGTATAATAAGGTGTCCTAAGGAGTCCTAAGGGATCATAAGGAGTTTTAGGACATATTAATATGTCCTAGGACCCCTCATCACCCCTTACGACCCTTCAAGACCCCTCTCTTTATATGTTAGGGTTCATAAGAGTTGTTAAGGTGTCCTCACATTAATGTGCCCTATGACCCCTTATACCCCTTATGGCCCCTTATGAAACCTTACCATACACTAATGAATGGTAAGGGGTTCTAAGTGTTTGTACATGGTCTTATGGGATCCTGTGACACATTAATGTGTCTTAGAACCCCTTATGATCCCTTAAGAGATTTTATGACCCCTAATATGTATGGTAAGGGGTCCTAGGATGCATTAATGTGTCATAGGACCCCTTCTAACCCGTTAGGACCCTTGAATACCCATCTCTCTACATCTTAAGAGTCATAAGGACTGTTAAGGTGTCAGATGACACATTAATGTGTCCCAGGATCACTTAGATCCCTTAAAACCCATTAGGACGCCTTCCCATACACTAGTGAATGGTAATGTGTCCTAAGGGGTTGTAAGGGGTCTTAAGACACATTAATGTGTCATAGGACGCCTTGTGACCCCTTGTGACCTTTTAGGATCCTTAAGATGTATGGTAATTAATCCTAAAGGGTCATAAGGGGTTCTATAACCCATTATGACCCCTTAGGATCCTTTAGCATCCCTAATATGTAGGGTAAGGGGTCCTATGGGGTCTTAGGACACTTTAATATATCCTAGGACCCCTTAGTACCCTTTAGGACCCCTCTCTCTCTACCTATTAGGTGTTGTATGGGTTGTTAATGGGTCCTAGGATACATTACCAAGTCATGGGACTCCCTAACACCCCTTAGGACACCTTACCATACACTAATGTATGGTAAGGGATCATAAGGGGTCTTAAGAGGTCCTAAGATACATTAATGTGCCCTAAAACCTCTTTTGACCCCTTAGGACCCTTTAATACCCCTAAGATGTATGCTAAGGTTCCGTTAGATGTCCTAAGGGGAGATAAGGGGTCCTAAGACACATTAATGTGACCTAAGACCCCTTATGACCATTTAAGTCCCCTCTTTCTACATCTTATGGGTCTTAAGGGTTCTTAAGGGGTCATAGTCCACACATTAATGTGTCTTAGGACACCTTAGACCCCTTATGACCCCTTAAGACCCTTTACCATATACTATCAAATGTTATGGGGTCCAAGAGGGGGTCATAAGGAGTCTTAAGGGGCCCTAAGATACATAAATGTGTTGTAGGATATGTGAACGACCCATTAGGAGCACCTAGGCTATATGATAAGGGCTCCTAAGGGGTCATAAGGGGTCCTAGAACACATTAATGTGTCACTAGAACCCCTTAAGACCCATTAGGACCCTTGAAGATCCCTTTTTGTACATCTTAGGGGTTGTAAGGGTTGTTAAGGGGTCATAGGATACATCAATGTGTTCTAAGAACCCTTAGAATCACTGCCACCTATTGCGACCCCTTACCATACACTAAATAATTATAAATAGTCCTAAGGGCTCAAATAAGTGGTCTTAAGGGGTCATATGACACATTAACGTGTCCTAGAACCCATTATCACCCCTTAGGACCCTTTATGACACCTAAGGGTGCTAAGGTATCCTAAGGGTCAAAAAGGGTCCTAGAACACATTAATGTGTCCTAGCACCCCATATGACCCTTTAGGATCCTTTAGGACACATCTCTCTACATATTATATATTGTTATGGTTTTTAATGGGCCCTAGGACACATGACTGTGTCCTAACACTCTCTAACACCCCTTAGGACCACTTAGTATACACTAATGTATGGTAAGGGGTCATAAGGAGTCTTAAGGGGTCCTAGAATCTCTTTTGACCCCTTAGGACCCTTTAATACCCCTAAGATGTATGGTAAGGTTTCATAATGGATCATAAGGGTTCCTAGGAGACATTAATGTGTCCTAAGAGCCCCTATGACCCTCTAAGACCCCTCTCTATACATCTTATGTGTAGTAAGGGGTTTTAAGGGGTCGTAGTCCAAACATTAATATATCTCAGGATACCTTAGACCCCTTATGACCCTTTAAGACCAGTACCATACACTAAAAAATATTAAGGGGTCTTAAGGGGTTCTAAAACACATTAATATGTTGTAGGATCTGTTATGACCCCTTACAATCCTTTAGGACCCCCTGACATGTATGTTAAAGGGTCCTAATTGGTCATAAGCGGTTGTAGAGCACATTAATGTGTCATACAACCCATTATGACCTCTTAGGACCCTAGAAGATCCCTCTTTGTACATATTAGGGGTTGTAAGGGTTGTTAAGCGCTTGTAGTACACATCAATTTGTCCTAAGAACCCTTAAAAGCCTTGTGACCCCTTAGGACCCCTTACCATACACTAATTAATTGCAAGGAGTCCTTAAGGATAGTAAGTGGTATTAAGGGGTCATATGGCACATTAACATGTCCTAGAACCCATTATGACCCCTTAGGACCCTTTAAAACACCTAAGATGTATAGTAATGGGTGATAAGGTGTCCTAAGGGTCAAAAGGGGTCCTCAAACACATTAATGTGTCATAGGACCGATTATTACCCTTTAGGACCCCTCTTTCTACATATTATACATTTTAAAGGTTTTTAACATGTCTTGGGACACACTACTGTGTCCTAAAATTCTCTAACACCCCTTAGGACCCCTTACCATATAGGGTATGTGCAGGATCATGGTATGCCAAAAAGTGGTGATGTGAAAAGAGGTCATGATTGGTAGATTGATTGAAAACTAACTATAACTTCCAAATGGTATAACATTTTTTAAATATCCAAGATATTTCACATTATATTCTTCACCTACCACAAGATAAAAAGAAAAAAAATTCAATTTGATGAAGTTTAGACTAAGTTAAGGTGGTCAGACACGAGAGGTTTTATATTTTGGAAAATTTTTAGAATAAAAATCATAATTAATTATTTACATGGAAAAAAATTACAAAAAATATGTGTCACATCCGTAAATGAGTCTACTACTTATATCTATAATCTTGTAAAAAGTATTATCATTTAATTTTTTTTAAGGTGGTCAGACATACACCTACTTCTTATCTTTTTAGTCCTGGTTGATAGACTGATTAAAAAATAGCTATAACTTTCAAATGGTATAACATTTTTGAAATAAAAAACTTGAGTGACATTCTATCATTTACCTACTACAATAAAAAAATTGAAAAATTTCAATTTGATGAAGTCTAGACTAAGTTAAGGCGGTCAGACATGAGATTTTGTATATTCTAGAAAAGTTGTAGTAGAAAAATCATAATTAATTATTTAATTGGAAAAAAATATGTGTCACATCTAGACATGAGTCAACTACTTATATATTGAATCTTGTAAAAAAATATTATCATTTGACTGTGTTTAAGGTGGTCAGACATACTTCTACTTATTATCTTTTTCCTGAAATTTTCATGCTACCACATTGAAATTTGAAATTTTTACCATATAGAATAATTTTTTTTCAAAAAAGGGCTAGTATCTTAGAAACTAAATTCAATTTTCTATAGATTCTCTTGTTATATATTTTTGATATAAGATTGATAACTTGTTCAAATTTTTATGTGAACTTTCCTAACCCTGATTTTCTGAATTTTCATTGCCACTTAAGGACCTATTTGGCATACCATGATCCTGCACATACCCTAACAGTAATGTATTTTAAGGGGTCTTAAGGGGTTCTAGGAAACAATAATGTGTCCCGAAACCCCTTATGACCCCTTAGAACCCTTTAAAATCCCTAAGATGTATGGTAAGGTGTCATAATGTGTCTTAAGGGGTTGTAAGGGGTCATAGGACACATTAATGTGTTCTAGGACCCTTATGACCCTTTAAGACCACTTTTTCTACATATTAGAGGTTGTAAGGGTTTTTAAGGAGTCATAGTCCTAACATTAATGTGTCCTAGGACACCTTAGACCCCTTAAGACCCCTTATCAGATACTAACCAATGTTAAGGGGTTCTAGATAGGGTTGTAAGGGGTCTTAAGGGGTCCTAAGATAGATTAATGTGTTGTAGGATTCCTTATGACCCCTTATAACCCTTTAGGACACCTAATATGTACGATAAGGGGTCCTAAGGGGTAATAAGGTGTCCTAGGACACATTAATGTGTCCTACAACCCCTTATGAACCCTTAGGACCCTTGAAGACCCATCTATCTACATCTTTGGGGTCACCAAAGTTATTAAAGGGTCGTAAGACACATTAATGTGTCATACGACCCCTTAGAACTCCTATTACTCCTTAGGAGCCCTTACTATACACTAATGAATTATAAGGAGGCCTAAAGGCACGTAAGTGATCTTAAGGGGTCATATGGCACATTAGCATGTCCTAGAACCCCTTATGATCCCTTAGGACAACCCTTTGTGACACCTAAGATGTATGGTAAGGGGTCTTAAGGTGTCCTAAGGGGTCTTAAGTCATCCTAGAACATATTAAAGGGCCACAAGGGCTCATAAGGGGGCCTAGGATCCCCTATGACTTCTTAGGATCATTGAAGACCCCTCTCTACATCTTCGGGGTCATTAAGGTATCTACCCCTTAAGACCCTTTACGATCCCTAATATGTATGATACGGGGTCCTAAGGTGTCCTAATGGGTCATAAGGGGTTCTAAGACATAATAAGTTGTCCTAGGACCCCTTATGACTTCTTAGGGCCCTTGTAGAAACCTCTCTCTACACCTTATGGGCAATAAGGGTTGTTAAGGGGTCCTAAGAAACACTAATGTGTCTTAGGACCCCTTAGACCCCTTACTACCCTTTACCAACTATTACCATACCCAAATGAATAGTAAGGGGTCCTAGGACACATTAATGTTTCCTATAACACCATAAAACCCTCTAGGACCCTTTACGACCCCTAAGATGTATGGTAAGGGGTCCGAAGCTGTTCTAAGGGGTCATAATGATGTCTCTCTCTCTCATGGTTAAACATACATGTTGATTACCAAACTAACCATATCATAAACAATACAAAGAGAAATGATCCTTAAATGATCATGCCCAAGTCAAGGGATTAAGGTTATAATAAATAGTCCACTGAGAGTCATGTTGAAGACAATGTGATGATTCCTAAAATTTGGCTAAGCTTGAAATTTCCTAAAAACCCTCAAAATCTAGAATCTTTATCTTAACTCCTATGAAGTTGAAACCACTCTCAAACATCTTGAAATTATATACATAAAATGTAACTTAGGTATAAGAAGGGAATTATACTTAAATATTACATTTTATATATTGACCTAGTGTTGGAATTTTTTGGGCAGGGCATGTTGGGATTTCTCCCTCCCTCCCTTAAGCCATTTCTTATGGTTTACATAGAGCATATGTGCTATAGTGCATATGTACTATAATTTGCATGTGTTTCAGTGCACCTATAGTATTGACTATGATTTCCCAAGCCTTAGGGTTAAGAAATCAAAGTCATAGCGTGTGCACCCTATAACGCATGCACGCTATAAGGAGTATGCCCTATTGCTTTTAGGGGACCAAAAAAATATTTTCCATCTTTTTGGTCCCCGTTTTTGTGCATATACCCATCTTGATACATCTCACAATTAATATTCTCAAAGAAATCTTTCACCCACTTCACCCTTACTGCTTCTCTTTTGGCCTATCTTACCTCTCTCCTATTATTATATTCTTTGACAACGTATTTAATAACTCTTATCAAGATATCTAGTTTGTCCAGCTCTAATTCTTCAAAAACTTCAGCTTCAACCAAAATATTAGCATGTTTATTCCTGATTTACCTCAGATCCTGTAAGCAATTTTCCATATTTTCATGTTCCTCTCTATGCACCCTGCTCCTAAAATTAAGTATAACAAATAAGTTATCTACATGAGAATAATATGAAACTACATTAGAATCAATTTAATAGTTTCCATGCCAAATTATTCTAATTCATCTTTCAATTTGGCACATGCCTTGAAAAATAGGTTAGTATTCTTGGGGTCTATCCTCTTCTCAAGCTTTTCTTGTAAAAACATCTCCAGGTTAGTTTGGTCAATGTGACCAACTATTTGAGAAATATAGTCCTTAATGACTATATTATTCTCTTGGAGACTCTGAATTTTAGTCTTATCCTGTTGCATATACTTAAACAAGATTTTCACCCCTAAGGTTGCAACTTCTTTACCTCCTTCTCTGGTAGGCACTCTAGGATCAACTTCTTCCATTACAAAATCATTAGGAGTAACCTGTTCTACACTTATGTTTGGAGGTGGGATGGCCACCAGAGCCTTCCAATTCCCTATTCTTTCCTTACTAACATAATATATCCTATGTGTCTTCCTACTAGACCCCCCTTGATAAAAGACACAACCAATTTGAGATAGATCGAGAATCACCATTTCTGTGTGAGTCCTCTTCCTTGGCTGCACGACCTTGGAAAGATAATTATTATTTTTGTTTGCAGACAAGGGTCCATATGGTGTCATTTCCATAATGGTTGGCACTTCTTCTCTTTCTTCTTCCTTCTTATGTATTTCTTCCCCATACGTGGATGGAGATAAAACTAGCTCATCCTCTTGTTTCTACTCTTGTTGTTCCAAAGGTGGCTCTTCAAGATATTCTGATTCATTACCCTTAGGCTACTCAATTTGTACGTCATGTGTACCTTTTTCTAGTTGTGTCTCTATTGCCTCAACCTATAAAACTTCCCAAGTAATCTTTTTCGTATGTATTTCCTCACCTGGAGGAACTTCTATCTCAACTTGATGAGGGACGTACACTCTGACTTTGGTAGGTATTCAAAAATCAGGCTTAGTATGCTCTTCTTCCTAATACAAAGTGGGTAAATAAACATTAAACCATATAGCATCCTTTTGTCCATACCTTCTAGTCCCAACATCACCACCAGGCACTTCTTCACAAGACTCTTTAAATCCTGGGATGTTTTCAAAATTAGAAATATCAAACTCATCAGCTCCTAAAGGATCACGTTTCTTTGACTTTCCCTTTGTTGTAGGAGATGACTCAATTGTCACCACCCATGGGTCATCCAAACTAGTCCCCTCCTTTGAGGTATTAGAAAGATGTTCTTAAGAAGGACCTATGTTTTTCCTTCTAGCTGTTGCAATGGTTGATCTGGTTCATCATTTGATTAGTGGGATGCCATCCTCATCTCATTCTTCCTCCTCCACTAATGTTTCTAACTCAGGAGAAACTGAAGACTTATTTTAAAGTCACTTGTAGAATTTATTATTTTTTTGTTAAGGCTCATCGAACCTATGAAATTTTATCTTAAAGGGTGGAACCCTTCATTGTTTGGAGGAAGAAGGAACCTCTATTGAAGTATCTATACTAGTTGTTGGACTATCTTCCTGAGCGGATTGTGAGGGTAGGGTATCTTTCTCTTTTGTCACGGTCTTCTTATGTGGGTCCTTGTACTTAGTCATCTTGAAGGAGGGATTGTGTTCAACCACTTTCCTTGCATGGCCTAATACATGGCTAGGAGAAGGAGGAGGTACTTTTTTGTATACCAATACATTTAACTTCATTGATCTTCCTATCTCAATCTAGATCAGAGTATCAACCTTTTGTTTTATAGGTACTGGATTCATCTTAAAGAATTTTTGTACCCATCTCTTAGTGAACTCAACAACATGCCTTTCCCTATGGTTAATAGAATCAATTTCAGGGGCAACCACTTCTGTATTTAGAATTGCGTTAGTGTATACATTATCCTTATTATACATAGGAAACATAACATCCTCTAAATCTTTCTCCCATGTAGCTGGTGCAATGAATATCTCAATTTCATGTTGTGTGAGGTCTAGAGAGAGTCTGCAATAGTCCCTTATATGAACCTTGTTATAATCCACATAATTTTCACAATGGTCTTCTAGGTGGGGCTCGTCTTTGCAATGGGCACCCATCACTTTGCTGAATGTGCCAATGAGCTCAAAATTACCCCTCTCTATCTTCAATTAATCATTAGGGCACTCATCCCACTCCAAAGATATTGAATTAGACACTTTGATGTCATAAACAGAGTGAGATCCTATGGATATGGGGAATAAGAAGCATGGATTGTGCTTGTAGACAATGAGATCATGGGAACTTTCTAGTTGTCTACAAATTTCCATTAGGATAATCCTATATGTGGGTACCTCAAGAGCTTCTTAGGGTTGATATTTCTTCCATCAACACTGAGGTATGCGAAAGTCATGAAATAGGTGAAATAGCTTCCCAAATATTTGATTCTAGTAGCAGCCTCCACTGACATCCTCTTTTCATAATCTCCCTCAATTGAGTGGATGATTGCTCAGGTAAAGACAACACAAGAAATTCTATATTCTTGACTACCTCCATTCATCTTGAATTTTCTTACCAACTGAGGGTATACACTGTAGAGATAGAAATTATTATCTTGGAGATATCTCCTCTTGTATTGGACCAAGTATTTTGCACCGGCTACTAGCAGATATACCACATTAGATGTCATATAGAATCTTGGGTCGCTCTTTACCATTTGCAATTGTTCATCTAAATTGTCACTTACAGTCTTAGCCTAATAAATCTTGTTATTCCTTCCCTAGATAGTGTATGTTAGTAGTACCTTCCATGCTTGTAATTGCTTTCCCTAAGGGAGACCATATACTCTAATAAGTAAGGTAACACAATTCTTCATATCCTCCATTAGGTATGCTCTATGAAGGTCTATCTTATCCAACTTGGAATCTTTCTTTAGTCGTGCAAGGTATTTATCATTGATTTTGTAGGCCATGTATCAGGAGTGTTTTTATAGTAGTGCTCTTTCCTTTCCCTTGAAACATTAGTGTAGAATTCTTCCTTAAAATATGTATTCAATAATATCTAGTCTAATGTCAAAGAATACATCGTCTACTTTTTTCTTGTCCCTCCATTCACTTGGGTCATAGTGCTCTACAATAGTCATTATAAGGTCTGGTGACAGGATGGAGACCAGATCCCCGACAACATTTACAAGATACAAGTACACCATGGAAATTGCATTAGGTGATCTACCAACAGGGTTCGATATACTCTTCATAAACTCATTAAATTCCATATGGCCAATGTCTGTTTTAGTAATATCATTATGGATATTACCCATGCTGGAGGCCAGGTCGTATCCCTTGAATTTTACTTCTCTAACAAAAGAGAATTCATACCTTTTGAAAACATGAAATATAACTACGATGACATACTAATTAAATGTGAAAAGAAACTAATCTAATTATAATGACTATTACTGACAAAAGTAGAGAAAGGTAAAAACTAAAACAAAACCTCAAGAAAGAAAGACAATTAGCGGGTGATGATGTTTTGGAGTTTCATGTCTTCCTTGTCCGAATACCCCTTTTGGGGTTTTGGTAACCCAAAACCCCAAAATCCCAAGCCTTGTCTTGAAATTCTTGAGCATGAATGTGGGATTGGGGGGTTTTGGAGATTTAGGCCTATGGAAACCCTTCAGGGTTTAGGGTGTCTGAAACCTAGAAAAATTAATGATATTTTTCTTTCAAGCATGCAAGGGGCATGGTATTGGGAATTCAGACCTCGACTCCCATTTCCAGATTTTGGGGGTGCAGAACCTCGATGGTCTGAAAGGGCCAATGTTGCTAAAATTGCATAAGGTATTTTGAACTCGCAGATGCATTGTATGTTAGTGTTTTCAGATCCTGAAACTCCTTTCAAGGTTTCAGGGCTCCAAAACCCTGATATCCTGGAAACCAAATAAGATTGATTGCAAGATGAAGCCAAGCTTGAAGTTTTAAAAAAAACCTAACTCGTATAGAAACCAACAAAGCTGATTGGCCTTGCCAAAATCAAACAAGGCTAGACTAAAACACCTAAGCAAACTACAAAAAAAGGAAAGAAAGAACATGAAGCAAGGATACAAAACCCTAACTACAAAGGAGGGTTAGATCAATGAACTACATGTGAAAGACTAATCCCAAAGTTGGAAATAAGAAAATTCATTAATGAGGTGAGTGTATGAGGTCATTGGGGGATCAAAAGCTAAGTCTCTCAAAGTAGGATTTTGAAGGCTTGGAGTCGTGGTGCTGGAAAAATGAAGAGTCGATGGCCTTTTATAGGCAAAATGACTGACTCCTGGGTGACATCACCTTCCTCTTGAGGCCCCCAACCACCCCACTAGCATGCTATCCCGGAAGGACTTTGTTCTTATTTTCGGTGTGAATGTTTGGGTTTTTGAGGTTTCTGGGACCCGGGATTACTTGAACACCTTGATTCAAAAAATCCCAAAATGAAGTTCGAACAAAACCTTTTCTAAGGGAAACCACCCTAAAATGAAAGACAAAAACAAAACATAAGAGGAAAAAGGGAAGAAAACTACCTAAACAAACCTAGTTTAAGAATCAGACAACTACCCAACTATCGGGAGCTCGAAGCTCGCAATCTGACTCATCGGGAGCCTGACCAACCTAAACCAACTGACATGAAAATGAATCAAAAGAAAAAACAAAAGGGGGGTAACCCATTAGTCCAAGTAGACAAAATGGGATGTGAGTTGTGGTAGCACAATATTTTGACCCTTATGAACATTGCCTAAATGTAATAAGTTTCATGTCAATTATCTCGCATCATAAAACATGGCTTCTTAGATAATAGCTACTCATCAAATATGGGTCGAAGAGGATTGACATTAAACTACACAATATAATGTTTAAAAAATTATCACATAACTTTATAGACTATCAAAACATAATTTATATTAAAATGAATTAGATAGGGAGACTTTATAATAAATGGTTAATGGGCATCTCTTTCATGGAAAGTTTTTCAAATGAGGTAGCAAGATAAGTTTATATTAGTTGAGTATGGGAATATTTCATATCGAATGAAGTCTTAGTCATTCACCCTTATAACCGTCAACTAGATATAATTAGTACTACACGAATCATTTCTATTCATATAATTTTGATTTGTTGGGAACAACTACTCATAAAATATTCGTCAATAAAAATTGGCTCAAACCCACATAATTATGCCTTAATTAATCATCACAAAACTTGATAATCTCCTAAAACACCATGGCTATATACTAAATTTTTTTATAATAAATGGTTTATAA
Source organism: Thuja plicata (assembly GCA_018584345.1). Taxonomy (NCBI): domain Eukaryota; kingdom Viridiplantae; phylum Streptophyta; class Pinopsida; order Cupressales; family Cupressaceae; genus Thuja; species Thuja plicata. The sequence goes on from MU226986.1 coordinate 3,310,749, forward strand.
GATACACCACTTTCTTTTCTTTATGGGTGAGAAAACAATGTAGGCTTGACTATGCGCGAAAATTCATACTTGATCATAATTGACTGAAAATAACATTAAAATAGGTGAATCATCTATGAAATCTATATATCTTACCCTTTTAAATACTACTTAAATATCTTCAAAATTTATTGTAACATTTTGGAGTTTAAGGTGCATGTGGTTAGCTATAATGACTAGTGGTACCCTTCCCTTATTCAACTAATTTCTCACATTTAAATTATTTATTAAATATTTGTTTCATTTAATTAGTATTTACAATGGTTAAATAGAAAGAAATACTAAGTAAATAATTCAAATTTGGGAAATTAGATGTATAGGAGAAAGGTATCACTAGTCATTATAGCTAACTTCATGCACCCTAAACTCACAAATGGTATCTTGAATTTTGATGATATTTTTTTTATGGGTAAAATATTATTTTATTAATAGTTAAAATATGATTAAAATAGTACAGTAGCATAAACCTTCACAGACCTCCAAAAACTACACTTCCAGCACGATAGTACCAAAAATTAGACCATTTGGTGACATCCATAGTAGCCATATACATGTAGACATTGACAAACTATATAGACCACCCCACAATAACATAGAAAATCTACATTCAAACACCAAAACGCTAGTGCTCCCACTACCCGTAGCTATCTAAAAAACACCTTGGAACTTGATCATACAGAAAAGTCATGAGAGAAGATGAAGCGGCTGCAGGGAGGATGACGAACCACATCTCGCACCTGCATCTCAACCATATGACGACTCGTCAAATTCGCACACAGCACCACCTACACCAGCATGAGAAGAGGAAGCCCCAACAACCTCATCAACATCCGAGTGCTCACCCCGAGGATCAACGCACCACCCACACCCCTGACCACGATTTCCTCGTGGGGCCTGACCACTCCGTCTTCTTCGCCCGCGCCCTTGCCCTTACGACACCTCCATGACCCCATCCCCTTCCAGCCCTCTGCCTTTCTCTTCTTCTCCTTCCCATTTCTTTCCACACACCCGTCAATCACAGACGAAAACTATTTGGGTTTATCTGAGTGTAGGGATACCAAGGTCGCAATATGAGCTCCCAATCATAAACACAATAAGTAAGAAATGGCCATGCCCTCCTTGCCTCCTGCCCCCTTTCCAGAACATTTCCTAGGATGCGATGAAAAAGGAAGGAGTGCACATTCTGGAGGAGCCCTGGAATACCCAACCAATCTCCTCAAGTTGCCATGAAGCCTCTTCCTAGCACTGCATATTGTAGAATATCCTCAAGCCCAAAACGCCACTCGGTCTTCACACACCATTCCACAATCTCCCTCATCCTCTCTGGCACCAAAATGTAGGCCCCATGCACAAAATAGAGAGGCCACATCTACATTTATCCTCCACCAAAAATCCGAGATAACATATTCAATACTTAGAAAATCCCACACGGTATTGATGAAGAATGGGTGCCAGTAATAGTAAAAATATTCCCCTAGAGGCTCCTCTTTGAGAGGCCCTTTTAAGGCCATCTATTGTTTTGTTGCCCCTAAAGTGAAATTTGCCTCCATTGCACTTAATGTACCTCACACTAGATGCCACCATTTTTTCAACCATACACTGTGTTTTTAAGATGTAGGAAGGAATGAATATAGATTTTCATGTCCCTAGCATTGAATGCACCCACAGTAAAATGTGCGAAGGTAGATCAAATAAATTTTCTTGCATCATCTTCCCATACATTTATTACAATACACTCTTCCTCTATCCTTGAATTCAATGACCAAGTAAAAGGTCCCGTCATAACACATCACCCGCACACCATGACAGCACCAATCTTCAACCATTTTGATGATACTTTTATTTTCATCTTATGTTTTGTTTAATTTTTCTATTTATAAGGGTCTTGATATGAATTTACATGGAGGCTCTCGCCATTTTGTATGTTGTGGAGCTATGTTGTATTCTTGGTTGGGAAATGATTATTTCTGAATCTAATTATTTGGTGGTGGTGTGTTAGTATTAAGATATCCAAGATTACTGAGAGGGGGTGTCAATAAGTTATCTAACAACTCTAACTTTTCATTAACCATTCAACCATTTGCATAAATAAGAATCCATTTCATGATAAACTAATCAATAAGAATAAAAATCCACAACCATGCAACATAATAACACCAAAGTTTTTCTCGTTAAAACCCAACTGGGAAAACCATGTGTGGGGATGACACCCACTAAAATCTGCACTATTCTGAAGTATGCCTAATTAAGAGCTTAGCCCTATTAAAAGATTACAAATGCCCAGTTAAGAGCAAGACCCTACTAGGACTCACCCGGTCAAGGGATTTACCTCTAGTCATATTAGGAGCTTTACCTTGCTAAGAGTAACATAGTTAAAGGATTTCAAACCCTAATTAAAGAGTCACCTAGTTAAACGATTTATAATTCAGACTTGTTACAATCTACATAGTTAAAGGAATTAGCTTGATGAAGTTGTTAGGAATCAACAAGTAAATGATCTGAGAAAGTAGCACTCTTTTTAATATAGATCACGTGCAAGCCCAATCTTTGGTTTACATATAGACAATCTTCTCTCTTCTCTTGATCACACCTCTGCATCCATGATCTATACAAGTAGTTTTCATTATTTTACATATTTACACATTACAAGTTCATTTGGGAAATCATCCTCCTTACAAAACATTTTACAATCTTTCGTGCTCAATGAATAAACATTAAAATATGTTAACAATCTAAAACACTCTCTAACAAACTTAGGTCAAATTTCAAATCCATCATACATTGATTTGATGAAGAAAAGTCAACCCACAACATACTTTCCAATGTTCTTGCATAACCTCCAATAAATATGATCATAATGATCATAGAGAATGTCAACTCATCAATCGTCATCAATCTTCAATATCACCACAATCCTTGGAACACATAATCACTTACTACAAGACAATGAATCATCACCAGTCAAGGATCTGAGTGACTATTCTATGAAAATCTTTAACTTTTTACTGAACGACCTTCTTGTTGGTGCTCAAATCAACAGATTGGATTTCCTATGGATTTTGCCTATCCAATGATGAGAAACCCAATTGATTTGCCAACAAACAAGGTTTCAACCTTATCTAAGTTTCAGCCTTCTACAATTTTGGCTTTGCAGAACCAAGGCTGGTGGGCATGTACCCTAGAATTATCTCCCAAATCCTTAGGGATATTTAGAGTAGATAATATGTGTTCCAAACTCCTTTCTCTCAAAGTATGGCAAAGTACTATTGAGATCCTAAACCTAAGAGTAATGTATTATTAAAGTGTTCAAATGTACTATTGCAAGAAATTAAAGAATGTTAATGGATTCAAGATATGTACTGAATAGAGAAGATGGATATAGTATCTGAAAACTTTAAGAAATGAAACCATGACAAAAATCCAATAAGCAAGAAAGACTAGTGCCTTAATCCACTATGGGCAACAGAGTCACTATTAGTCCAATCATATGTTCAACCTCAGAGATAGTTTTACAATAAAACTTATCACTTCAAAGGTGTTATGAAATGTACATGCAACCTAGAATAGATTCAAAGATATTTCAAAAGGATAATATTTCTCAGATGACAGACCAATTGACTTAGGTCTCAATCAACAAAATTTAACCATGCAAAATGAGAAAACCAATTGAAATATAGACTATGAATCAAATCAGGAAGCATGCAAATCAAATTATCACTTTGAAGAAATTCTATTGGTTTATCCAAGGGACGAATTGTAAAATGATTAATGAGATATTTGCATATATGAAGAAAAAGGACTTATCTTTATTTTTTATGGAAAAATAGTACAACAGAGTTCACATTTGCAGTTACTGATCCATCTATCCCATCTGTCTATAATAACAGTATGTCTTATTATGTCCCATGTGTTGATCTTGGTATCCCTATAAGTATGAAACCTAAAGGATGCAGACAAGCTTCAGATCAACACAACATTTCCTAACAAAAACCTAGCCTAGTGATCAATAATCGAACATTTAATTACAACAAATGAATAACCAAGTATCCTTATTCAATAACAGTTATCGACCGATTGGGTCTCATAATAACTTAACAATTCTTTCTTAATATGTCTGTGAAAATAACTTAATCAATAGATCTTCATGTATATCCATCCATAGTTCTATTCATGATCTCTACATAGTATGTCTGAGTTGATGACTTTAAATATTGGATATGCATTGTGATGATAATTCGACGGTATATCCATGCATAGTTTATCTCATGAGCACGTCAACCCCATTTATACTTGTACATGATAATGAATGTATTCTCTGGTATGTAGTCACTGGAATCATGTTTTTTTCTTATCTTTCATCGACTGCAACCATGGCGTCTATCATTCATTCTGCGACCCCTTTTTCATTATGTTTGCATATGAATATTCGTCTCGATGTCGAGAAATCTAGATAGTCCGATCAAAGAAAGTTTGCTAACTTTCTAATTTGCATGTAAAGTCAAATTATTAACGATAATCAAACCCTAATTGTAATACAAATTTTAATATTTAAAATGCCACATAAAAATCTAATTTTAATGTTATCCCCAAGGTTGTTTTTCATCTTACATTGTCACCACGTGTCACATCCTTCGCTATCGCGTAGTGGTTAAAGTTTGTACATCTTCCTATTTTGTTGCCATGCAGTGTTGTAGATATCATATCCTATGGTCGTAGATCTACCTCAAATGCCTTTGTTATCTGCCGATTACTTTTAACTGCCAGATTAAGTCCCAGTCGTTGATTTAAAACATGGGCCTAAAGACCGTGTTTAAGTAATGTGTTCTTTATTCCACTTAATGTACCTCCGTGTAAACCAGTCACTCTGATTTGCCAATCAAATTCTAGCATCTATATCCACGTCATTCCACCTATACATCTTGGTGGGCCCGAGTCACCTGTCATCCTTTTCGTCATCGCGCGATGTTTAAATGTTGTGCGTCTTGAGATAGCGCCATTGCGCTCGACTGTCAGATCAAATCTTGAGATGGTCATATGTGACTTAGTCTAACCTTAGTTGAGCTGACTCCATAGGATACGCCGTGATCATTATATGGTGCCAAGTCGATTTAATAGAATCTGCATGTACATCAGTCGTGAATTTTCAGTCGTCGGCAACTCTATTTGGCTGTTTTCAATTATCATGGAGGTCGAGACCAAAACACTTCACCACCCCATGATAGATAGAAGACTACTTGTTTCTTCATTGCACCACCATGCTATAGGTAAATAGAGGATAAGTGTTTGATCAAATGGTTGCATAAACTGTATATTAATTACAACCATTGTATTTCGACCACGACCTTGCTAGTATTTAAAACTGCATCAAAGAGGAAATAGGAAGAAATCATTGGTATACAAGGATAACTTGTTAGAGATATAGATTAAAAATGATATAGAATTAATAAAAGAAAATGGAAATATAAGAAAGAAGCATAATGTATAAACAAATGGCTATAGAAGATAAACGAGAAAATGCAAAAAGATACTTCCCTGACTAATTATGAATACAAATTATTCTGCAAATATGGGTTCCACCAGTGGCTCTTTCTGGGGATTTGTGTTTATACTTGAACACATCAAGATCCAATCTATCTCTAGAAAGAAGACCATTAGAAAACACAAGAATAATATATATTGCAAAAATAAGGAAGGAAAACAAACCTACTTGTTGTCATCTTTTAATGGAAAAAAGGTTTAAGATACTGACCATGCACAGGAATTTCATGATGGTAACCCTCCAAATCCTATAAGATATAAGCATTCTCACTTCCTTTTCCAATAATAACAAAAGTTCCTACCCATAAAGCATCAAACTTTGCATGTTTTCCTTTGTCTTGATCTTTCACATTCCACCTGAAAACTAAATCTCCTTCCTAAAATTTCCTTTCTGTAATCTTTTTATCAAACAAATCTTTCACTTTCTGCTATAATTCTTGATTTCTCTTATGAGCTTGATTCCTTATTTCATCCAATTCTGTAAGCTGTTGAAGTATGTCTTCCATTAAATCCACCTTATCCCATTGTTCTTTATTTATAAACTTTTATACTAGCAACAAATTGTTTAGTGGTAAGTGGGATTTCTTTCCATAAACAAGTTCATATGGGGCATATCTAGTAGACTTTTTAACCTTAATTCTATCTACCCAAAGTGCAAGTGGTAATTTTGAATCCCATGATCTTTTGTTATTATCTAACATCATTTTGATAATCCTCATTATGTTTTTGTTGCTAGATTCTTCTTGGCCATTTCGTTGAGGGTGATAAGGGGATGAAAAAGGAATCTTTATTCCATATTTCTCATTAAATTCAATGAATTCTATAGATCTGGAACACATAGCATTATCACAAACAATCTTCTGAGGAACACCAAATCTTGTCAATATCTTTTCAGTCAAGAATTTGATGAACACCTTACTAGTAGCTTGTCTAGTTGGTATGGATTCCACCCACTTAGTGAAGTAATCAGTGGCTACCAAAATCCATTTATGCCCACCACTAGATGTATCAATTATTTCACCTATGAAGTCTATTCCCCACATTTGGAATGGTTCTTCAGTAGATATAGGATTGAGAGGTAATGCACCATTATATTTGATTTTTTCTGAAAATATCTGACATGGTTCACATCTCTAAACATACTCATGGCAATCTTTAAATATGAAAGGTCAATTTAATAACATGCATTCAATATATTATGTGTTGTGGTTTCTGCAGAAAAGTGTCCACCACATGCTCCATCATGGAGATCCTTAAGCGCCATTTTAGCTTGGTATGTGTCTAGACACAAAATAAGTACACCATCCCTATTTTTCTGATATAGGTCTCCTTGCATCAAGATATATTTAGATGCTTGTAATTTTATTGTCCTCTTCTGACTATCTGTAAGGTTTTTACGACATTTCATGGGTTTCAAGAAATATGTTGTGTTAGTGTACCAAGGACACCTTTCAATACTTCTCTGAGTTTTACTTAGACCAATCTGATTCACTTGTAATGCATCCATATTTTATTTTTTCCATTAACCTGTCTAAGCCTTGTCCTCTGGTAATCTTAGTGATCTGAATCTCTATATCAAATTCATGTATTTGATTTACCCATCTACATCTTCTCCCAGTGATTTCTGACTCTTTGTATATATCCTTTATTGCTGTATTAGAAACATAGGCTATCACTTTTGCTCCTACCAAGTAAGGCCTGAAGGATTTTATTGCCTTTACAAGTGCATAAGCTTGTTTCTCATTGATATCATAATTTAATTCAGAAGCTTGAAGGGTTTTACTGAAGAATGCTATTGGTTGTTCATATCCTTCATTATTCTTTTGTAGTAAGACAATAGCAATGGCGTGATAATATGCAAAGGAAAATAATTAAAATGGCTTAGTATAATCTGGGGACTTGAGGACATGAGCTTCCTTAATTGCCTTTTTAATCTTAACAAATTCCTCCAAAGCTTCATTTTTCCAATTAAGGTCTGCACCCTTCTTTAACATCATAGCAATTGGTCTAATTACTTCTGAAACGTTTGAGACAAATCTCCTTACAAAGTTTATTTTTCCAAAGAAGGATTGGATCTTTTTAACATTCTTAGGGACCTCAATTTTATCAATTTATTCAATCCTTTTTGGGTCTATTCCCACCCCATTCATTGATACTATATGCCCTAATAATTTTCCTTCTGTTACTGCAAAATGGAATTTATTTGGGTTCAAGGATATCCCGTACTCAAGGGCTCTTTGAAAAATCTGCTCCAAATATCTACAATGATCTTCTTCCCTTTTGGAGTAAGCAATTAGGTCATCCCATTATACCACCATAATTACATCAATGAAATCCTCAAAGGCCACATTGATTGCTCTTCGGAAGGTAGCTCCTACATTAGTGAGTCCAAAAGGAATTCTAGCATATACATAGTACCCCAAGGTGTAGTAAATGTTGTTTTTTATTGTTCCTCTTATTTTACCTTCACTTGGTTCTATCATGAGAATCCATCCGTCATTGATAACAATTAATTCCTTGTGACCTTTTGTAGTAATGCTTCCATATTAGGCAACTTGCATAATTATCCTTTAATGATGATATGTTTAGATTCCTAAAATCTACACAAAGTCTGATATGACCATTCTTTTTCCTGACAGGGACCAAATTTGAAATCCATGTTGAGTGTCTAATTGGATTTATTATACCAACATCCCTCATTTTGATTAGCTCATCTTTCATCTTAGGAACTAGAGTAGGGTTTATAAGTCTTTTCCTTTGTCTGGATGGTTTGGCATTAGGATTCAATGGTATCTCATGTTGAAAAAGGTCCTATCTGTAAGCTTTAAGGTCATCATAGGACCAAGAAAATAAATGCCTATATTTTCTCAATAATCTAATGACATTTGTTCTAATTTTGGGGGTTAATCATTTACCCACAAATACTTCCTTTGGAGTCTCTTCATTTCCAAAGTTTATCTTTTCTACTTCATCCATTGCAACATTAGTGCTTTTCTTGTCCATTTTTGAATCTTTATTGTCAAACAACCTCTCCATTGTTACAAGACCTTTTGGAACCTTATTGGTTTTAATCTGAATGATTTCCTTTCCAAACAACACTTTTTTCCCATTCTCTATTTTGACATGAGCATTCAAGTCTATCAATTGATATTCATACTCTTGTTCACATGCTAAAAATTTGATTATATTTCTATCATCTTCAAAGATTTTCCAGTTGTTGATTTTATCAAGTATAGTAGGCCTAGTTTTAACTTCAACTTGAACTATGTCTTTAGAAGGGATGTCATTATGCTTCAATGCCAAATTAGCCATAAAATCTGCAAGGATATTTTCTGACCTATATCTCATACTTCATTCCTATATCTTTTAAGATGAGGCTGCTTAGCAACAAATTTACTTTTAACTTGAGAAATAATCAATTCAAAATACCAAAAACCCTTAAACATTTTATCCCATACTTACTAGCTATCTTTAAACCAAGAAGTAGAGCTTCATACTTTGCAACGTTGTTAGTACATTCAAAATCTAGTAAGAAGGAATATTTAAATGCTTTCTTATCAAAGTCAAAGAAAATGACACCAGCTCCATTACCATCCTTGCAGAAAGCACCATCAAAATGCATTTTGCAAATTTTATTGTTATCTACTTCAGCATGTAATTCAATAGGTTTAGTATTATGCATTGCATTTTTTCAAATACTTACCTGAAATTTATCCATATCAGAATGACAGAAATGTGTAACCAAACTTGGATCCACATCCTCAATGATGTATGGAATTCTTTTTAGGAATAGTCCCAAGAGATAACTGGGGGGGGTGAGGGGGTGAATCAGTTATCTACAAGATTCAATTCTTTTCCAATTAAGCACATAATAACTTTAAATATAAACTCAACAAGATATCACAGAATTGAGCAACACAATTTCGGTCATGGGGAAAACCAAAATAGGTAAAAACCCCGATGGGAATTAGCACCCACAAATAGCTGTACTAGTTTATAATGAGCCATGTTAGAAGATCTTGCAACCTTGTTAGGAGTTGTTATTTACAATGTAATAAGTATAGAGACCTGGTGAAAGGTCAGACCCTGTTAGGATTCTTTACAGATAACCCTGTTAGGGGTGGCAACACACTCTCCAAGATCTCACTACTGAGATGATGAAGGCTGCAACCTTCTGAAAAATAGATATACACTATATCTGATAATGAACTATTAACTAGACATGTTGTCTTGATCAGTTCCAACGAATTGTAGTCTTCTTGTGTTTCTTCACATAGATCTTCAATTGTATAACATTCTACTCAGCTCTGTATTTTCTTTTTCACTTTATTTTTGACACTTAGCGATTTCATTTGAACTGCTATATATATCTTCCCAAGGATAAGGTCACAACAGATGTAGGAAACACTTCAAAAACTTCCTTGTTGGGTTAACTAATCACGCAATCAAATATAGGACCGTGCAACTCAAACTGAATGGACGCAATGCTTCACAAAGTCAGCTCCACCAAATCAACTCCAACATCACTATTTTGATAAAAAAATGTTTTGCACCTTTGCATAATCATCATTAACTCGTACCTAAAAATGAATAAAACCACACATATCCTGAAGATAGGCACAACTCAAGAAACAATATAATTACATCGGCTCTTCATAGATAATCTCTTGAAATTGTAACTTCCATAACTGATTAACATAACTCAACTAAAATGTCATATCTGTATCGGTGTGAATGCACATAGCATCTAGAACATGTATAAACCATGGAAATAAACACGCATAGCAGCAAAACATCTGTACTAATAATTGCATATAGGACACCGCTGTATATTATATGTTGTCATCAATGACAAACATATAATCAATTATTTGCATAGAAGAAAATCTCCAACAATCTGCCCCTTTGACATTGATGGCAACAAATGATATCATCAACTCAAAGTGTTTTCCTTCTTTTTATAATCTTCTCAATATCCTCATCAAAGGATTCTCTACACTATTGTAGCTCTTCTGACTGTGTTTTTATTTTCATGGCTATATACTCCCCCAAGGTATATTCCCCCCCTTACTATGTACTCCCCCTTTGACATCAATGGAAAATGGTGCCAAAAACCATTAAGCACAGGTACTACTCAAAAAGTAGAGTAGTCAACCATTCATCAGTCACCAAGGACTGATGTTCTTGCTACAAATTCTAAACAAAATCGGGAAAGGGAATTACTCCCAGCTTCTCCCTGAGATACTCAAAAGTATCTTTTGATAAAGGCTTTATAAAAATATCTACTAATTGTTCTTTAGTGCTCACATAATCCAACTTTACTTCTTTGTCTGCAACATTTTCTCTCAAAAAATGATATTTGATCTCAATGTGTTTTTTCTTTGCATGCATCACAGGGTTCTTTGACATATTGATAGTGCTAGTGTTATCAGAGTGAATAACAATAGGATAATCAATATGAATACCAAAGTCTTTAATCATCTGTTTGATCCAAACCATAGTTGAAAAATTCAATGCTGCTGTAACATACTTAGCTTATGTTGTTGACTGAGAGATACAGTTATGCTTCTTGCTTGTCCAAGTAACCAACCTGCCTCTAAGAAATACTGCTCCTCTTGAGGTACCCTTCCTGTCATCAACACAACCTGCCCAATCTGCATCTGTATACAAATGAAGTTGTACATTCTCTGAGTTAGGATACCATAAACCATAGTCTATAGTTCACTTTATGTATCTGAATATTCTTTTTATTTCCATTAAGTGGTTTGTTTTGGTTCTATTGGGACTAAAAATGCAATAAGGGTTTTGAAGTACCATGTTAAAATTTTTGCAATCTGAAGCCCTATGATTGCTTTTTGTGCCTATTTGTCCAAATAAGTTTGATTGTCTACCATGCATGTAAAGTGCTCATCACCTTTTTTTTTGACATTTGAAGACATCCCAAGTCATTAAATTTGAGTTTCAAGTTGTTTCGTGATGTCTTGTTTCGAGCACTTGTCAAAATTTGCATTTCTGCCTAAGTGTCAATTTGCTGTAACTGGCCCAGTTTGCATTTGAATATCTTATGTCTTGTTGAGTTTCATGGCCCACCACTTTGGGGAATTTTGAGAATGTATATCAGAGAGCCTATATTTCAAATCCCAAGTTATTTCAAATCTGTTTGATAGGTTTTCTGATCCCTCGAAGTTGGTCTTCAATAGACATCTTGTTTCTTTGTTCTGCCCAAAATTTTGAGTAACCCTGTTTGACCAATTGTAACTTTTGACCTTGTGACCTAATTGAAAAAATTCTTTTTGTATTGCATTGGAAACTTCAAATACTTCTTGAGTCCTCATCTTAAGATCACGGCAAGTTCATTTGGTGAGTTTGCTAAGCCCATTCCATTTGCAGTTTCTATCAGTGTGCCAAACTGTCAAATGCAGATTTCTCAATGACCTACTTTGAGGTCTTACAATTTTACACCCGATTGAATGGAATGGAAAATTGAATACTCCTTAGTATTTTAGGCATGGAAATTTTCTACCATGAAGATTTTCAGGCCATGATGAATCTGTTTTCTTAGCTTACCAATCTGATTCCATTTGCAATTTCTAACATTTTGATGCAAATTAGTTGCACAGCTTGGTCGAAGGCCCCGTTTGCGAGGTTATATATTGAATACCATGATTAGTCACATCAAGAAAATGGTTACCCAAAATTATAGACCAAATTTTCTTCAAGTTTGCAAGGTTTCAGATCCCGAGGGCAAGGTTTTCAGTTTTCTGCATTTCCAAGTGGCTACTTTTGAGGGGCTTCCAAATGTGATCGATTGATCATTGTGAGTTATCCTTCTAGATCCGTATTCTCCATATAGCATACTTCCAATGACCAGAAGCTTGGATCCCTAAGAGGTTGTTTGACATTTTTTCAAAGTCAAAACCAAATGTGTTTACTATTATTTGACAGGGTGATTTGCAAAATTGTTCTGAATAGGCAACTTGGGTGATTAAAATCTTTCGACCTGTTGGGTTTCATCAGATGTCATTTTGTAGTATGGGAGAATGTCAACCATGGAATGTGTGTGCCTAGAACCACATTCTGGTTACTTGATCTTGTCAGTTTTTAAAGCCAGCCCCGGAGGCCAGATGCCTTTAATGAGTTAAGTTTGCAAAAATGAGGAAAGTCATTAAAAGCACCGCCGGTTCAATGCTTCATTTCCCATTTGTAGTGGATTGTTTTTAGGCAATTAAGGTTACAAGAAATGGCTACAGACAAGGGGTCTCCATATATAATCTCGTTATTGATGATTTTAGTGCAATTGTCAATAAGGGATCTGGTCCAGTTGATGGGTTTCTCTTTTCGGGAAGTGCAATATAATGTTGATCGGAGCTTGTCCCAACTTATGTGTCTCACTTGTTGAAGCCAAGAAATTGCTATCCTTGCATAGAAATTTAAAAAAAAACATTAGAGGACAACCTATCATGGTAGTGAAGTAAATAAAAGTTGCAAGGGTGATCCATGTAAATATTGTAATGATGATCTAGGGAAACTTGTAAGTCCAACTGCATATGTTGTCATGCGTACACTTCATGTAAGCAACCCTCCATTCAAGGAAATATATGAAGATTTGGGAAATCATGTCATCCACCATTTTGGAGGAAGAGGCCTTGCTAGGAGTAGACAAAATGTCAATGCAACACACAGGCGAGATAGACCAGCACTGGACCTTTGGAGAGTAGAGATCACACACAACATGCATGAGAAATAAGACAATTTTTTAAAAAACAAAACCAATACCAATGTATCTACAAAGTGTGTTTGTTATTGGAAGATGAGTGGAAGTCCATGCAGCATTCAAGAAAGTGCCTTTTGGATCCTGCGCTGAACACATTGTGGAGGATTTTGTTTTTTTTGGAACAAGACTTAATTTTAGATGTCTGCGCAACATAGAAGGGGGCAATAAAAACATCAGAAACCATGCATCATGGAGTGCATGGTGGACAAAGAGGAGTGGAATTTTTAAACAAAAAAAAATATTAACCAGCAATTCATTAGCAAGCTATGCACATAGTTTTATGGAAAGACTTTAGAGATTTTCATTCAAATACAATGGGCAATGTGTAAAATTGAAAGGGGCTGCGTAATTAATAAGAGAATGGAGTCCTGTGCAGTATGTGGAGGAATCTCCATCTCCAAATGCGTCTACAACACAAAACAATAAGTTTCCTGCGCAATAGTCCAAGGAGTCTATGCTAATTTCCATGGAGGATTAAAATCTTTCAAACTCCATGTAATCCAAACACAATGTCAAAGGAACATTGCGTAGCAGCGTGAGGGGCTTTAAACAAAATTCTAGCAAGTGCAAAGGCATGTGTATAGAGAAAAGCTTACGCATAGGTTCCAAAAGAAGATTAAAGACCCCACGCGGGCTGGGAGGTGAACACAAATATTAATTTGTCAAAGCCAAGTGCAACTGCCATGTGTATTAAACCACAAAAATTTTGAGGCAGTCTACACAGAACAAAGTGGAGGTTGATGCTGGTAAAACTATGAATATCTGTGTTGAAAGCCAAAGGGGGATTGACAGAGGATCCATGCCAAATACAAATGATTAAACCATGCAAAATTTAATGAAATGCATGGAGTGATGCACAGTGTGTTACGCTGGAAATTGAAACTTCAAACAATGTCTGGAAAACATTAACACACAAATACAAATGTGCTTCCACAGTAGGGGGCGCCTAGCCATATGCAGGAGAATGAAGGTTTTAATTAGCAACAAAGCATTGCCATGGGTGCCCAGCATACTGAAAGTCTCAGAAAGCTACAAATTGAAAGTTGCATTATCCCACATTGCCTGTGCATGGGAAATTTTGAGTATTTAAATACTAAAACACTTATTATCTAATTTGAAGTAAAGAGCTAGAAGCTCTTGGAAACCACAAATTGGAGGGCTTAGTGCACAGCGGGGCCCACTAATTTTGGTAAAAAATACACAACAGAGATTTAAAATCTAAAACCCACTGTCCCACATTGATGCTATAATGGGATTTCAAAGAGTTTATAAGAAAAAAAACACAATATGTAATATGAAGAGCAAGAGGAGGCTACGAGCGCGCACAGAGCTGAGGGCTTGCCTCGAAAATCATGTTCAAGGAGATGAAACCCATATTTTTGTGGGACCTACAAGGTTGACATGGCAGGTGACTAGGCTTAAGAGGATGCAGATTTTGGCATGGATCTCGAGGCAGCCAAAATCAACGAATGGCTTAATTTCTTGATGAGAAAGTTGCAAGGAAGATAAGCTTAATCCATTAACCCATTATTCCATGTGGCACAAGTGACAAGTGGCACCCAGTGGACCAGTCAGCAAATCAGAGGACACCATGTGGTGCCCAGTAGGTGCCAAGTGGCGCAAGTCCAATGCAGTTCAAAGACACCAATGAAATATCGACACGTGGTGCCAAGTGGACCTGCGGGCCAATCTGAAGGTAACACTTGGCGAATTCTGGTGAGATGTGTAGATTTGAAATTATTTTTTAATTTTAATTCATTTCATCAAATGGGTTAAAAAAACATGCAACTTCAAAACAAATCAAGGGTTGACTTAATGGCTTAGGGGAAAGATGCTCACCATTTACCCTTTAAGCCATTAAGCCCAAGAAACAAGTGTCGCAAGCTGGTGAAGTCTGGGAAAAAAGGGATTTTTAAAGTTAAATTTGTCTCATTTTAATAGTCCAACTATTGAAAAGTATTTTATTTCAAATTGAAATATTTCAAACTTTTAAAAAGAAATCTACATGGGAAGGCAAACTTGGACTAAAGTTTTAGAGGGCAAATTTGATCCAAAGTATAGAGTATTATATGTTGTCGGAAAGGTCTCAGAATGAAGAAGAAAATTTTGCAGATAATTTGAGGGAAAATCAAATCAGATTCTCGTAGTATCAGTTGGAAGCAGTTGCAGATATTTTGAGGAGTAGACAGGTGTCGGTGAAGGAGGTGGTTTTTCAATTTCTCCTATATCTGGTTTTTTCTCTTGATTGTAAAAGGATGTTGAAATTTTATGCTGCTAGGAAGTATTTAGGCTCTTGAGTCTTATTTTATATGTCTCTTTGTTTTTCAAATGTGTATGTCTAGATGAATTTTAATGAAGGATGAAGGAAATCCCTGTTCAAAACTTGTCTGATGTCTTTATATGTTTGACTTTGATTCTTATGTATTGATTTGTAAGGCACTTTAATACATTAGCTATAAGGTAGCTGTGAGATTGTTTTTGAGTCTCTTTCAAGGAGAGAGTATTCTAAGGGGCAAAATCTGAGAGTTGAATGTCTGTATATGAATTTGATGTCCATGTTTTGAAGTTAAAAGGTTGATTTTTTAGGCATTTCACTTGGGTTGTGTGAGTTTGGATTTATGGTTTTCTGGGAATGCATGTGTGTTTGACTCTGTTGCCCAATATATAAGGCACTGGTCTTGATTTGTCTAGTAGTTTTCTTCATCAAATCAATTATTCAAATCACTTTTAAATTTTTTTATGAGAGCTTGAAATGTCTATGTCTTGCATTCTTTGAATGTAAGGGTACATGTTAGTTTCTTTAAAGAAGAAATTCATGGGTTAGCCTACCTGAGTCTAGAAATCGAAGAGAAGAAGGATTTCATCCTTGTCACATTGGCCATTTTCCTAGTTCTTAGCAGATTATGTAGGTGGGATCCTGCATAAGATTGGTTGAGTTGAACTCCCACTTCTTGTAATTTTGAGAATTATCCACTATTTTTTGTATCTGCATAAAGGACTTTAGTGAGAGAGTGTTTATGTATGCAGATTTTAGCTTGTTTTAGGTGTACCCGCCTGAGTGTGTGGAGCTTGAAGTAGAAGGAGGCTCAAATCCTCATCAATTAGCCTTTTCCTTGCCCCTCAGTTTGTTGGAAGAAGTAGATTTGTGTTGCTGGATGAAGATCCCCAAGTCTGGCTTTCACATTCTCTTTTAGAGTTGGAGGATACAAGAAAAAGCGCTAACAAAATGGCAACTCTACTGGGGAATGGAATAAAGGACAACAAGTTTAAGATGGTTGTCTCCTTGCTTTGCTGAATCATCCTAGATTCTAGTTGTTTGTATAGAGTCAGATTCAAAAATTGTTATAACATCTCACTGAGTGTGAGTGGCGACTCTAAGTTTTCTATTTGATCAGTGTATGTTTAGAAAGAAAATAAGAAGAATTTACAATTCTGATAAATAATATTTGAAGATCCTGATGAAGTTCTGTGTTGGCTGGAAAGAAATACAAGAATAAGTCAAACATTTTCCTCTACAAGGAGGTGGCGACTTTGTGAGAAAAGAACCTGATGGAGCTATGAAAGATGCTCTAGATATGCTTTATTTCTAGTCAAAATAAAAAGGAGAAGCCGCTGCAATTTTCATCTAGGTAATCTTCATATTTTTGTGAGAAGAATATACAAATGGTTTCCCTATAAAGTGATATCAGCACTAGTTAAGAGGGAAAAATACTGGAATGTTGTTTGCATACTATGGTGATGTTAGCTTCAAATTTCATTGTTTTACTGAAGTATGCAAATTGTCTAAAAAGTTTGATCAAGCTTTGTATGGTCAAATTGAAATGTTTATGAAGGCATGTGGAAATTTACTTTGACTATTTCCAGCCTTGTGTATGTTCAAGTGTAACCATGTCTAGTAAGATGTTACAACAGTGTAATAGATGGAGTTTCAACATTAAGTTGTATCCAACTCTAAATTTTGAAGGCATTTATGGTTACCCAAATTCTTTTCCATCCGAAATCAGAGAAAAATTGCCAAGATTCAATGGTGGGAAAGAGGAAAATGCTGAAAAGCATTGTAGAAAATTCATGGACTTAATGGAGGATTTTGATATTGAGTATGAGAAATGGGTTATGAGATTGTTTATCCAATCTTTGATGGATGATGCGAGATGTTGGTTCTCTTTTCTGCCAGAATATTCTATATCTTCATGGGAAGAATTAAGATCATCTTTTATGGAGCAGTTTGGTGAAAAGGTTAATCCAGTTGCAGTGATAAAGAATTTCATAGAGATACAAATAAAGAATGGTGAGTTGGTTCCTCCTTTCAATTTAAAATTTGCAAAATAATTGGATCAAATCCCAATGGAGTTAAGACCGAATGATGCTATATGTTTGGTTGTTTATCTAGGGGCATTTAGAAAAAAGATGAGTTACTTGTTAAAAGGTAAAAAGCTTGAAAATATGCATCATGCATTTATGATAGTAGTAGATATTGAAAATAATTTGCTGTATGGAATCATCCCAAGGGGTTTTCCATATGCTAAGGATCACTATCATATTGTATCAAATGCTTTAGATGGGTATGGACCAAGAAGTGAGGATCACTGTCAAGGTGTTTACATGCCTGCCGATTTTACTAACCATACTTTAAATTATGTTTCAACACAAAATGTGAGTGAAGAGTATATTCAACAAATAACAGTTGCCCCTCATATTAATGTGAGTATGGTTAGTAAAGAATGTTATGTTGCTCTTAAGGAAGAGATAGATGTTTACATTGGTTATGTACCTAATGAATTGGAAAATGGTTGTTCCAGTTTTGGGGCTATAGAGACAAGTGGCTTACAGTCAAATGTGGAAAGAAAAGAAGGTGCAGATGATTTATCAGGTGATGATTTTGAAGCCCCAAATGTGGGAGTTCTTTCAGACTTTGATGATACTAAATCTAGTTACTTTGTTGGTTTTGAATTTGATTCTGATGTTGATAATACTAACTATTGTGCTGATGAGGAGATTAGTGAATGTCAAGAAATTGAAAATGAATCTATAATTGAAGATATTTCATTTCAATCTATGGGTTTTTCTTCTTCTTAACACTATAATCCAAATTTCTAATACCAGTTGGAAGAAGATTTTTGTGAACAACAAAGCAATGACTATGATGGAGATGAAATTTTTTGTGAGCATTCCATTGCACAAAAGGATACCAGCCAAGAAATTTCAATCCTTGATCCCAATGATGAATTTGTTGAGGAAGAGGATTCATGGAGCCACAATGGCCTTGATTTTTATTTAAGATAAAAAAATGGTTCATATGCAGCCCTATGAAAAGGAAGAAGACTCATCATGTGTTGGAGATGACTATGAAGATGTTGATTTGTATAAAAAAGAGATAAATTCTTTTGCTTCAAATGACAATGATGATGAGATGAATTTTTCAGTTTGTATGCTTGCATATTGTGACTTGTCATGTGAAGATATTGATCCTAAGAACCAAGGAAATGAGTGTGAATTTTCTGTTGGTGGGTCGATGTTAGATTTGTATGAACCGACTTATGAAATTTTTCAGCAAAGTATTTTCAATGATATAGAGACTAACTCTGATTTTGTCTTTGAACCAGAAATGGATGTCAGCTTATTTGACATGGACATTGATGTTTATGATATTGTCAATGGCACGAAATCAATGTTTGGTCAAGAGGAAATTATTGATACTAATAATGTCTCTTATGATAGTGATCTACATCAAGAAGATGTGTGCCAAAATGAGAACATATGCAATGAACTGGATGTTGATTCATCAAAACCACATTTTGAAATGTTCTACATGGAGCTAAAAGAAGATTCAGATTTTGCATCAGATTATTTGTTTCAGCCAGAGGTATGTTCCTTTTTGCAAGAAGGGGATGTATAAAATGTTGAGGCACTATTTTTTAAAGATGTCAAAGTGAATCAGCAAGAGCATATAGGTTATCAGACAGAAAATCAGTCTTTTCTTTTTTCAATCTAGCATGCTGATGGTTTTCAGGATAAACTAAATCTGAATTCACAAGTTGTAGTACATGGTGATTCATTTGAGTATTTGTGTAGTATGCATGTGGTTGAAGGTGAGAATGTTTTTTTTGATGACCAAGTACTCACTGAAGTAAGTCACTATGTTGCTGGTTGTGAAGTTGAGCTAGAGTGTTTCAAATTTCCTATGTAGCTGGTTGAGGATCTAGTTGTGCATGAAGAGGGTGCTTTATATTATGTTTCTTTTTAGAAAGATAATGATATTGGGGATGTGGCATTTTGTTTTCATACAATGACTAGCATTCACAGTGGTTTGGTGATTGGGTGTTGCCAGTTGATGGTGAGCATGCTGGTTATATTTTATATGATATGCTAAAAATTTGCAATTGTATGTTTGATCAAGAAAATGAAAGTGATGATTTAAGTTTACCTCTGATACATGGAGATGAAAATCATATTTTCTATAGAGGTAAATGTTGATTTCAGTCATGAAGGGGTTTGAGGTCTTTTGTGGATAATTTGTATATGTTTGTACAGTTTCTTTCTTTCCCTTTCGGTCATGTGGTGTGTTTCCTTTCAATAAAAGGTTCCTTGTTCTTGGAGAGAAAAAGTTCTAAGAGAAGAGTTTCAAGAGAGAAAGGAGAAATAAGAGAGAGAAGAAAGTCTGATTTAAAGTTTTGAATGGTTTGATATACCAAGAGATTTTGAAGTCCTCTGCATGCCCACATGGGGAATGCGTCCATAGTCAGAGCCACTACTGGGACTGAAAAATGCAATAAGGGTTTTGAAGTACCATGTTAAAATTTTGCAATTTGAAGCTGTATGATCGCTTTTTGTGCCTATTTGCCCAAATAATTTTGATTTTCTACCATACATGTCAAGTGCTCATCACCTTTTTTTTGACATTTGAAGACATCCCAGGTCATTAAATTTGAGTTCCAAGTTGTTTCGTGATGTCTTGTTTCGAGCACTTGTCAAAATCTGTATTTTTGCCTGTGTCAATTTCATGTAACGGGCCTAGTTTGCATTTGAATATCTTATGTCCTGTTGAGTGTCATGGCCCGCCACTTTGGGTAATGTTGATAATGTATATTAGAGAACATATATTTAAAATCCCAATTTATTTCAAGTCCGTTTGATAGGTTTTTTGATCCCTTGAAGTTGGTCTTCCAGAGATATCTTATTTCTTTGTTCTACCCAGAATTCTGAGTACCCTTGTTTGACCAATTGTAACTTTTAACCTTGTGACCTAATTGAAAAAAATCCTTTTGTATTCCATTTTAGAGGTCAAATAATTCTTGAGTCCTCGTCTTCAGGTCACGAAAAGCTCATTTGGTGAGTTTGCCAAGCCCATTCCTTTTGCAGTTTCTATTAGTGTGCCAAACTGTCAATTGTAGATTTTTGAATGACCTACTTTGAGGTCTTACAATTTGACACCCAATTGAATGAAATGGAAAATTGAATACTCCCCAGTATTGTAGGCATTGAAATTTTCTACCATGAATATTTTTAGGCCATGATTAATTCGTTTGCTTAGTTTGCCAATCCGATTCCATTTGCAATTTCTAACATTTTGATGCAGATTAGTTGCACATCTTGGTCGGAGGCCCTGTTTAAGAGGTTATATCTTGAATACCATGATTGGTCACATAAAGAAAATGGTTTCCCTGAATTATAGACCAAATTTTCTTCAAGTTTGCAAGGTTTAAGATCCTGAGGGTTTTGTTTGCACACTTTTAAAGTTTCTTTCCATTTGCAGAAATCGATATTCCTTTTGTTTTCAGTTTTCTGCATTTCCAAGTTGCTACTTTTGAGGGGCTGCCAAATGTGATCAGTTGATCATCATGAGTTTTCCTTCTAGATCTTTATCCTCCATATAGCATACTTCCAATGACCAGAAGCTTGGATCCCCAGGAGGTCGTTTGACATGTTTTCAAAGTCAAAACCTAATGTGTTTACTGTTATTTGACAAGGTGATTTGCAGAATTGTTCTGAATAGGAAACTTGGGTGATTAAAATATTTCAACCTATTGGGTCTTGTCAGGCATCACTTTGTAGTATGGAAGAATGTCGACCATGGAAAGTGTGTGCCAAGTGCCACATTTTGGTTATTTGATATTGTCATTTTTTAAAGCCAGCCCCGGAGGCCAGATGCCATTAATGAGTTAAGTTTGCAGAAATAAGGAATGTCATTAAAAGTGCCACCGGTTCAATGCTTCATTGCCCATTTGTAGTGGATTGTTTTTAGGTGATTAAGGTTACAAGAAATAGCTGCAGACAAGGGGTCTCCATACATAATCTCGTTGTTGATGATTTTAGTGCAATGTCAATAAGGGATCTGGTCGAGTTGATGGGTTTCTCTTTTCGAGAATTGCAATATAATGTTGATTGGAGCTCGTCCCAACTTATGTGTCTCACTTGTTGAAGCCAAGCAATTTCTATCCTTGCATATCAATAAAAAAAAACATTAGAGGACAACCTATTATGCTAGTGAAGTAAATAAAAGTTGCAAGGGTGATCCATGTAAATACTGTAATGATGATCGAGGGAAAATTGTAAGTCCAACTGCATATGTTATCATGGGTACACTTCATGTAAGCAGCCCTCCATTTGAGGCAATATACAAAGATTTGTGAAATCATGTCATCCTCCATTTTGGAGGAAGAGGTTGTGCTAGGAGTAGATAAAATGTGAGGGCAACACACAGGCGAGATAGACCAGCACTGGACCTTTGGAGAGCAAAGATCCCACACAGCATGCATGAGAAATAAGACAAATTTTTAATAAACAAAACCAACGCCAATGTATCTAAAAAGTGTGGTCGTTATTGGCAGATGATTGGAAGTCCACGCAACATTCAAGAAAGTGCCTTTTGGATCTTGCGCTGAATGCATTGTGGAGGATTTTATTTTTTTTGGAACAAGAATTAATTTCAGATGTCTGCATAGTAGAGAAGGGGGCAATAAAAACATCAAAAACCATGTATCATGGAGCACATGGTGGACAAAGAGGAGTGAAAGTTTTAAATTAAAAAAAATATTAACCAACAATTGATTAGCAAGCTACGCACATAGTTTAATGGAAAGACTTTAGAGATTTTCATTCAAATACAATGGGCAATGTGTAAAATTGAAAGGGGTTGCAAAATTAATAAGAGAATGGAGTCATGCGTAGTATGTGGAGGAATCTCCATCTCCAAATGCATTTACAACACAAAAAAGTAAGTTTCCTACGCAATAGTCCAAGGAGTCTATGCTAATTTCCATGGAGGATTAAAATCTTTCAAACTCCCTGCAATCCAAACACAATGTCAAAGGAACATTGCGTAGTAGCATGAAGGGCTTTAAACAAAATTCTAGCAAGTGCAAAGGCAGGTGTATAGATAAAATCTTACACATAGCTTCCAGAAGAAGATTAAATACCCCATGCGGGCTAGGAGGTGAACACAAACATTAATTTGTCAAAGCCAATTGCAATTGCCATGTGTATTAAACCACAGACATTTTGAGGCAGTCTACGCAGAACAAAGTGGAGGTGGAGGTGTCCATGCTGGTAAAACTATGAATGTCTGCGTTGAAAGCCAAAGGGGGATTGAAAAAGGATCCACACAAAATACAAATGATTAAACCATGGAAAATTTAATGAAATACATTGAGTGATGCACAGTGTGTTACGCTAGAAATGGAAATTTCAAACAATGTCTACAAAACATTAACACACAAATGAAAATGTGCTTCCATAGTAGGGGGTGTTGAGCTATATGGAGGAGAATGAAGGTTTTAATCAACAACAAAGCATTGTTGTGGGTGCCCAACATGCTGAAAGTCTCAAAAAGCTACAAATTGAAAGTTGCATTATCCCACATTCCCTTGAGTGAGAAATTTTGAGTATTTAAATACTAAAACACATAGTATCTAATTTGAAGTAAAGAGCTAGAAGCTCTTGGAGAATGCACAAATTGGAGGGCTTAGTGCATGGTGGGGCCCACTAGTTTTGGTTGAAAATACACAACAGAGCTTTAAAATCTAAAACCCATTGTCCCACATTGATGCCACAATGGGATTTCAAAGAGTTTATAAGCAAAACCGCACAGTATGTAATATGAAGAGAAAGAGGAGGATATGGGCGCGCGTAGAGATGAGGGTTTGCCTCAAAATTCATGTCCAAGGAGATGAAACCCATATTTTTGTGGGACCCACAAGGTTGACATGGTAGGTGACTAGGCTTAAGAGGATGCATATTTCAGCGTGGATCTCGAGGTAGCCAAAATTGATGAATGGCTTAACGGATTGATGAGAAAGTTGTAAGGAAGATAAGCTTAAGTCATTAAGCCATTGGTCCACATGGCACAAGTGACAAGTGATGCCCAGTGGACAGGTCAACAAATCAGAGGATGACATGTGGCGCTCAGTAGGTGCCAAGTGGCGCAAGTCCAATGCAGTTCAGAGACACCAATGAGAGATCAACACATGGCACCAAGTGGACCTATGGACCAATCAGAAGGTGACACTTGGCACATTCTAGTGAGATGTCCAGATTTGAAATTATTTTTTAATTTTAATTCATTTCATCAAATGGGTTAAAAAACTTGCAACTTGAAAACAAATCAAGGGTTGCGTTAATGGCTTAGGGGAAAGATGCTGACCATCTACCCTTTAAGCTATTAAGCCCAAGCGACAAGTGTCACAAGCTGGTGAAGTCTGGGAAAAAGGGATTTTTAAAGTTAAATTTGTCTCATTTCAATAGTCCAACTATTGAAAAGTATTTTATTTCAAATTGAAATATTTCAAACTTTTAAAAAGAAATCTGCACGGGAAGGCAAACTTGGACTACAGTTTCAGAGGGCAAATTTGATCCAAAGTATAGAGTATTATGTGTTGCCAGAAAGGTCTCAGAATGAAGAAGAAGATTTTGTAGATAATTTGAGGGAAAATCAAATCAGATTCTCATAATATCAGTTGGAAGCAGTTGCAGATATTTTGAGGAGTAGACAGGTGTCGGTGAAGAAGATGGTTTTTCAATTTCTCCTATATCTGGTTTTTTCTCCTGATTGTAAAAGGATGTTGAAATTTTATGCTACTAGAAAGTATTTAGGCTCTTGTGTCTTATTTTATGTGTCTCTTTGTTTTGCAAATGTGTATATCCAGATGAATTTTAATGAAGGATGAAGGAAATCATTGTTCAAAACTTGTCTGATGTCTTTCTATGTTTGACTTTGATTCTTATGTATTGATTTGTAAGGTACTTTAATACATTAGCTATAAGGTAGCTTTGAGATTATTTCTGAGTCTCTTTCAAGGACAGAGTAATTCTGAGGGGAAAAATGTGAGAGTTGAATGTCTATATATGAATCTGATGTCCAGGTTTTTAAGTGAAAAGGGTGATTTGTAAGGCATTTCACTTGGGTTTTTTGAGTTTGGATTTATAGTTTTCTGGGAATGCATGTGTGTTTGACTCTGTTGCCTAATAGATAAGGAACTGGTCTTGATTTGTCTAGTAGTTTTCTTCATCAAATAAATTATTCAAATCACTTTTAAATTTTTGTATGAGAGATTGAAATGTCTATGTCTTGTATTCTGTGAATGTAAGGGTACATGTCAGTTTCTTTAAAGAAGAAATTCATGGGTTAGCCTGCCTGAGTCTAGAACTCGAAGAGAAGAAGGATTTCATCCTTGTCACATTGGCCATTTTCCTAGTTCTTAGAAGATTATTTAGGTGGCATCCTGCATAAGATTGGTTGAGTTAAACTCCCACATCTTGTAAGTCTGAGAACTATCCACTATTTTTCATATCTGCATAAAGGACTTTAGTGAGAGAGTGTTTATGTATGCAGATTTTATCTTGTTTTAGGTGTACCCACCTGAGTGTGTGTAGCTTGAAGCAAAAGGTGGATCATATCCTCATCAATTAGCCTTTTGCTTGCCCCTCAGTTTGCTGGAAGAAGTAGATTTGTGTTGCTGGATGAAGATCCCCAAGTTTGGCTTACACATTCTCTTTTAGAGTTGGAGGATGCCAGAAAAAGTGCTAACAGGTTCAGCTACAAATCTTCCAACAATGCCAACTACATTAGAAATATCAGGTCTAGATTGAGTAAGATATATGAGTTTTCCAATCATAAACTTGTATAGAGTCTTGTCAACTGCTACGGAATCATCATCTTTATAAAGCTTGCTTCCTATTATCATGAAGGTGCTTACTGGTTTGCAATCTTCCATTTTGAAGTCTTCAATATTTCCTTCACATATTTAGACTAATTTATAAATATGCCTTTGTCTATTTGTTTTATATTCAATCCCAAAAAATATTTGATAGGTCTAATGATGCTCATTTCAAACTCACTTTGCATCTCTTTGGAAATTCTGCACTGAGCCTGTCATTACCTCCAAAGATAATGTCATAAAAAAAAATAGCAACAAGTAGTAATCCTTCATCTGTCTCTCTTATGAATAAGTTACAATCTACTGCTACTTTTCTGAACACTATCTTTGTTAAGTAACCATCAAGTCTCTCAAACCATGCTCTTGGGGCCTATTTAAGTCCATAAAGTGCTTTATTTAGTCTGCATACCATGTCTGGTTTGTCTGATAGACTAAATCCTTTAGTCTGTTCTATGTAAACTTCTTCTTTCAAGTCACCGTTCAGAAAAGCTGACTTGACATCCATTTTATATAATTTAAAGTTCTTGAATGTCGCATAGGCCAGAAACAACTTGATAGCTTCTAGTATGCTTATAGGGGCAAATGTATTAGTGTAGTCTATTCCTTCTCTCTACACATATCCTTTACATACCAGTCTTGCTTTGTTTCTTACCACAGTACCTTCTTCATTCATCTTATTCCTAAATATCCACATTGTTCCAATCACATTCTTTCCATGAGGTCTAGGGACCAATTTCCATGTATCATTCTTGATTATTTGATCCAATTATTCTTGCATAGCACTTTTCCAATCTGAATCTTTGCATGCATCCTCAACACTTAAGGTTTCAATCTGAGAAAGTAAGCATACCTCTTCATCAATGGTTGAATCTTTTGCTCCAGATCTTGTCAAGACTTTAGCGCATTGATCTCCAATGATGTCTTCCTTAGAGTGGTATTTATATGTGTATTTTGAGTTTTTAGGAGTGACACTCTCATCTCTAATTTGTGATTCTTCTTGACTTGGTTCAGGATTGTTACCAAAAACATCAATGCAGTCAAACATTTCTTCAATAATTGTGTCTTTATTGATAGGTTTGGGTTCATCTTCAATCACGAGAGCACATTCATAGTATCTTTCTTGAATCATAAAATTCTCATCAATCTTTACATGAGTACTTTCAATGATCTTCTTTAATCTTAGATTAAAACATCTATAGGCTTTTCTTTTAGTAGATTAACCAAGAAAAATACCTTCATTGCTTCTAGCATCAAACTTGCCAATGCTATCATCTCTCTTGATGTAGCACTTGCTTCCAAAGATTATGAAGTATTTTACAGTAGGTATATTACCAAACCAAAGTTCATAAGGTGTTTTGTCTGTGCTTGACCTTAACTGGATTCTATTGATAGTATAGACTGTTGTATTGACTGCATCTCTCCAATAGGTATGGGAAACCTTTCCTTCAATCATGATAGTGCATGCTGTGTCAAGTAGTATCATGTTCCTTCTTTCTACAATCCCATTCTGCTGAAGGGTTCTAGGTGCACTTAACTTCCTTTTGATTCAATGTTCATTGCAGTAATCATTAAACTGGTCAAAGGTGAATTCTTCTCCTCTATCTGATCTCAGACATTTTATCTTCAATCTAGATTCATTTTCAACCTTGGATTTGAATACTTTGAACATCTAAAAAGCTTCAGATTTGTCTTTTAAGAATGCAACCTACATCATCCTTGAGAAATCATCAACAAACAAAATAAAATACCTTTCTCCATAGTATGATCTTGTTTGAGTAGGTCCACATAGGTATGTATGTATCAGATCTAATTTGTTCTCTATAGAGTTCTATTTACTCCTGAAGGAGGTCCTCACATGCTTCCCCATCACACAGTCCCTACACATATTATCAATTGGTCTTGAAATACTTTGAAGATCTCTTACTATCTTTACATTACTTATCTTTACTATGTTGTCAAAATTGATATGACAAAGTCTCTTATGTCATAGCCAACTGTCATCCACTTTTGAAACAAAACAACTTACTTCAGAGTTAAGCTGAAAGACATTACCTTTGGTCTTTGAGCCTAATGAAATCATGTCTCCTTCTTTATTGTTGATAATATAGCTGTTGTTCTTGAATTCTAACTGATATCCTTTATCTAGCAGTTGTCCAACACTTAGTAAGTTATGATGCAAGCCATCAACATAAAGAACATCATTTTCTTGTTCTTCCCATCTAAGGTGATAGATCCTCTGCCTATGATAGGTTTGGTAGTGTTATCTCCAAATATGAACATGCCACCTTTGTATTTATCTAGATGTACAAATCTATCTTTGTCACCTATCATGTGATGTGAACAATCGATGTCTATGATCCAGTCTATTCTGATGTCTTCTTTGGAAACTAATGCTAATTCTTGGGCTTCTTTTTCATCTTCAATGTCCATCTCCTCAAGCATTTCCTCAATTTCTTTAATGGCAACAAATCCAATTTCATCTTCTCCTAAGTTGTCATCAGTTACACCATCTTCAACATGATAGCATTCCTTAGTGTATTCGGGCTTGTAATATGATCTGGAATTCTTAACTCTTGTGGGACACTTGGATGCAAAGTGGCCAACTTTGTCGCATGAAAAACATTTGAATGGTAGCTATCCTTCATATTTCCCTTTACCTTTTCTTTCCTTCTTAGAAATTATAGCAATGATTTCTTCTAGTTCAGTATCAACTTCTTCCTTCTCATTAGAGATGCTTAAAGGTTTCTTACCATGGACTGAGGCTTT
This sequence comes from Thuja plicata, assembly GCA_018584345.1. Lineage (NCBI taxonomy): Eukaryota > Viridiplantae > Streptophyta > Pinopsida > Cupressales > Cupressaceae > Thuja > Thuja plicata. The sequence continues at coordinate 3,339,018 of MU226986.1, forward strand.
GAAAGTTGTTTCCATTTTAGGTTTTTTCTTTAATCTTGATATCTCAAATGCAAATATTTTGTTTTTTAGGGTTTCTCTTTTGAATTCCTTTAAGAATTGCATGGTTTCATCCAAGATGTTAATCTTGCTTTTATAATCTGTTGTCAATGTGGTCATCAGTTTGTCCATTATATCATCCTCTAAAATTTCTCCACCATTGTTACTGATACCTAATATTGCTTCATTAATCCTTTGATTATAAGCTCTAATGTTTTCTTCAGGTAGCATCTCTAAATTATTGTATCTTTTCTTCGATGTCTTTCTGTGTGCATCCTTTTCTTGGATGTCTCCTTCAAACATTTCTTCTAAGTATTTCCAAATTAAATATGCTTTGTCTGCCTTCTTGATCTCAGAAAATTCACTGTCAGATAGGGAACTGATTAGGGCTTCCTTGGCAATTTCATTTTGAGTGAATACTTCTTTTTGTTTAATTGTAGAGTCTTCTTCTGCAAGGTATTTCAAGGTGGGAGCATCAATTGCAAGAGTGGAAATCTCATAGATCTCAAATCCAACGCACTAAAGATGTGTTATCATTTTATTCTTCCAGTCAAGATAGTTCTCTCCATCAAACTTAGGACTCTCTTTCTTGAAGTACACCATTTGATCTACCTTAAGCTGTTGGGCTTTCTCTCCAAGGCACTTGGCTCTAATACCAATTGTTACTAATAGTCCCAAGAGATAACTGAGAGGGGGGGGAGGGGGTCAATCAGTTATCTACAAGATTCAATTCTTTTCCAATTAAGTACATAATAACTTTAAATATAAACTCAACAAGATATCACAGAATTGAGCGACATAATTTTGGTCACAGTGAAAAACCAAAATAGGTAAAAACCTCAGTGGGAATTAGCACCCACAAATAAATTTACTATTTTATAATGATCCTTGTTAGAAGATCTTACAACCCTGTTAGGAGTTGTTATTTACAATGCAATAAGTACAAAGACCTAGTGAAAGGTCAGACCCTGTTAGGAGTGTTTTACAGATAACCCTATTAGGGGTGAGGACACAATGTCCAAGAGCTCATTGCTCGAATGATGAAGGCTGGAACCTTTCAAAAAATAGATATATACACTATATCTGATAATGAACTGTTAAGTAGACCTATTGTCTTGATTAGTTCCAGTGAATTATAGTCTTCTTCTGTTTCTTCACATAGATCTTCAATTGCATAACATTCTGCTCTGCTCTGTCTTTTCTTTTTTACTTCATTTTCAAAACTTAGTGATTTCATTTGAATTGCTATATATTTTCCCAAGGATAAGGTCACAACAGATGTAGGAAACACTTCAACATCTTCCTTGTCATCTTAACTAATCACGCAATCAAAGTTAGGACTATGCAACTCAAACTGAATGGACATGACGCTTCACAAATTTGTCTCTACCAAATTAACTCCAACATCACTATTTTGATAAAACATGTTTAGTACCTTTGCATAATAATAATTAACTCATACCTAAAAATAAATACAAACATGCATATTCTAAAGATAGGCGCAACTCAAGAAATAATGTAATTACATTGGCTCTTCACAGATAATCTCCTAAAACTGTAACTACCATAACTGAATAACATAACTCAACTAAAAATTCATATCTAAATCGGCATGAATGCACATAGCATCTAGAACATGTATACACCATGGAAATAAAAATACATAGCTCCAAAACATCTGTACTAATAATTTCATATAGGACACCGATGTATATTACATGTTGTCATCAATGACAAACATACAATCAATTATTTGCACAATAGCAAATATCCAACACTTCTAGTCTCCCTGTCAATCCTTACATCCCTTCCATTCACTAGAATAGAAGCATAAGAAAGATCTACTTGAATACTACCTCCTACTAAGCTAGACCATTGTTTAGAAAGAAGCTTTCCATAATGGAAAGGAACTTCAACCATAGTAATATCCATTTTATAAGACATTTCAAGACATGTAGTAAATTTAAATTCAACATTTTTCATTATGCCTACAATGGGAACAAATCTATTATACATAGCATAGCATCTACCAAATTTGGTATCAACATTCATTCCTAATTCTTTCATTACATCATTAGGCATAATATTCACTACTACGCTAGAATTTTTCATACAATTCTTTACCAGTCTATTTTTTGTCGATAAAGTAAGATAGAAAGCATCAATTTGATTTCCATTTTTATTTAAAATAGCTCGTAGATAAATAACTAGAGGATCCTTTACTTCTTGGTTAAGATCTTCCTGATTACCTACATTAAACAATATTTTCAAAGCTTCACTTATACATTCATGTATTTTAACTATTTCAAGAAAAGGAACATATATTTTAACTTGAGAAAATGCATTAGACATGAAAGAAAATTCATTCAGAAGAGATTTACTAACCACCTTATCTCTTACTATTGTTGGAATGTCCTAAATTTCTACCTGTTTATCTTGAGCAATATTTTTGTGCTTCAGCCTCCTTGGATCAGTTACTTGGTCAGGTTTCCCTCGGTCTACATTCACTGTTCTATTCCTTAACTTATAATTACTTCTTTCTTCTTCTACTGTAGCTATTGTGTTTAATTTATTTTTCTCTTTTGTTAATTCTCTTAATCTCGGAGGATTCTCCCGATAATTCTTATATTGATATACTCTATTTAGGTCATCCCTATAGTAGTATTCATTTGAAGAGCTATAATCATCATATCCCCACATAGGATCTATTGATAATTTATTCACTGTGGGTTGTTGATCATGATTCTGATCTTCATCCTCTTTCCATCTTTGGACAACAACACAATGTTCATAAGAATGTGGTAGTCTGCAGGCTTCACACCAAGGGTGGCTTTCAAAAAAATGGTTGTTCTTTCTCACTGGATACGGAGTATGTAATATTTTTTCACTCATTTCCCATCCTTCCATTATGTGCTATAAGGTATATCCTATAACTTATATATGTCATTTTTGTATGGTACCCAATTATTCTGGTTGTACTTGAAATTGTCTCTTCCATTATTCACTTGGAGGCCTTTCACCATATTCATAAGATTATCTAATCTATCTTCCTCCTTGTGTTTCTTAGGCTCTTTTGGATTAAACAATCGAGTGTCCTCCCTCTTGAGAGCATGTGCCAAAGTAGAAGGATTATGAGATCTGATTTCATAATTTTTCATTCTATCAAAGGCGCCCATATATAAATTAATCAGAAAGGCATCAACAAGCTGAACATCTCTTGGAATCCTATTTAGAACCTTTTTGAATCTTTTATTGAGTTCATCCATAGATTCATTCTTATTTTTCTTCATACTTGTCAACTCATGTGAAGAAAAAGAAGTATCATTGTGATCACCTAATTGTTCTATGAATTGATTTACAAATTTATCCCAATTATATATGGATCTATCTGGCAGACTTATGAACCATTCTGTTGCATCTTCTATGAGGGATTGAACAAAAAGTTTCATGTATACATCCTCATTTAATTCATCAAATTATTAGATAATATTCTTCAAATTTACACAATGTACTTCAGCTCATTCTGACCCATTCCCTAAAAAATTTGGAATTGCACTCCTTAATTCATTTCTTATGTCACTAGGACATCCCCTTATGCCATAAAAATATAATTTTCTGCATCTGCCAGAAACCATTGGGGCTCTATAGTTGTTTCTATTTTGATTGATTGCTCCATGTCCTTGATTCTGTTGATTTGCATTATGGAATCTCTAATTATTTCTTGGTACAAAATTTGAGTTGGTATTATATTTTCTTGGGCCAAAATTCTGATCTCTATCATTCTGATATACACTATACATCCTTCCACTATTTTTATGTCTATGCTATTCATGTTGGTAAGATGTGTTAGGATTCACTCTATTGTTGTGATTGTGTTGTTCTCCATTGTTCCATTGTCCCTAATGATCTTTTCTTTCCCAATTATTTCTATTTCTCTCAACTCTTCCTCTATTGTCTAGTTCGAACAAAGGGTTGGTATGATCATTTCTAAAGATATGCCCACTATTCTTCCTATGAGGAGGATTGTAAACTCCATTTACATCATCTTTAGTAGCTTCGTTATCTCTTGGTGATTTAATTGTACTTCTTTTTATTCTCATTTTCCTCAATATCTCTTCTGATTTTCTTTTAAGAACCATGACCATTTCTTCATCTTCTGATCCTCCATCAGCCATCTCACAAAATATAACATCCCATTTGTTAATTCTTTTCTCTCTTTCGGCCATTTCTTGATTTGGATCATATAGAGACTCATGTCCTCCTCTATTACATTGGAAAAAATGATTACAATTTATGTCACTGCTCTCATGACTATGATGGCTTGAATTAGGGAATTGTTCATACTTGTATAATCTTGATTATCCTTATCAGAATATATCAGACGTGGTACATAAGGCATCTTTACACTTGAATTCCTACCTTTCCTTAGGCTTAAGTCTAATTCAAGTAGATCTGGATGTAAGGATCTTCTACCCCACATGAGATAGTGAATAACAAGATTATATGACCAATTTTATCACCACTTGAAAATTTTAGAGTCGCCACCTCCTTCTTAGAAGGAAATACATATTTTATTCTAGATTCTTTCTCCCAGCAGAGCCTAACCTCTATTACTAGAAACTCTAAAAAATTGTCCTTAATGATAACTGTCCCCACTAGAGCCACCAATTTGTTGGTGCTCAAATCAACAGATTGGATTTCCTATGGATTTTTCCTAACCAATGATGAGAAACCCAAGTGATTTTCCAACAAACAAGGTTTCAACCTTCTGCAATTTTGGCTCTGCAGAAACAAGACTTGTAGGCCTATACCCTAGACTTATCTCCCAAATCCTTAGGGCTTTTTAGAGTAGATAATATGTGTTCCAAACTCCTTTCTCTCAAAGTATGGAAAAGTAGTATTGATATCTTAAAACTAAGAGCAATGTATTATTAAAGTGCTCAAATGTACTGTTGCAAGAATTGAAAGAATGTTGATGGATTCAACATATGAAATCAATAGAACAGATGGATATAGTATCTCAAAACTGTAAACAATGAAACCATGACCAAAATCCAATAAGTAAGAAAGACCAGTGCCCTAATCAACTATGGGCCATAGAGTCACTATCATTCCAATCTTATGTTCAACCTCAGAGACAGTTTTAAAGGAAAACGTATCACTTCAAAGGTGTTATGAAATGTACATGCAACCTAGAACAAATTCAAAGATATCTCAAAAGGATAATACTTCTCAAATGATAGACCAATTGACTGAGGCCTCAATCAACAAAATTTAACCATGCAAAATGAGAAAACCAATTGAAATATAGACTATGAATCAAATTAGGAAGCATGCACATCAAAATATCACTTTGAATAAGTTCTATTGGTTTATCCGAGGGACTAATTGTAAAATAATTAATGAAACAATTATATATATGAAGAAAAAGGACTTATCTTTATTGATTATGGAAAAATAGTACAATAGAGTTCACATTTTCCATTATTGATCCATCTATCCCATCTGACTATAACAAAAATATGTCTTATTATCTCTGATGTGTTGATCTTGGTATCCCTATAAGTATGAAACCCAAATGATGCAGACAAGATTCAAATCAACACGACGTTTCCTAACAAAAACCTAGCCTAGTGATCAATAATCAAATGTTTAATTACAACAAAGGAATAACCAATTATCGTTATTCAATAACAATTATCAACCGATTAGGTCTCATAATAACTTAACAATTCTTTCTTAATATGTTTGTGAAAATAACTTAATCAATAGATCTAAATGTATATCTATCCATAGTTTTATTCATGGTATTTCCATAGTATGTCTGAGTCGGCGACTTTAAATAATGGATCTTCATCATGATGATAATTCGACCGTATATCCACCCATAGTATATCTCTTGAGCATGTTGACCCCATATATATTTGTACATGATAATGAATGTATTCTCTAGTACGTAGTCTCTAGAATCACATTTGTAATCTTTCAGTGACTGCAACCATGGTGTCTATCATTCATCCTGTGACCCCTTTTTCATTATGTCTTCATATGACTATTCATCTCAATGTCGAGAAATCTGGATCATCCAATCAAAACAAGTTTGCCACCTTTGTAATCAGCATGTAAATTCAAATTATCAATTATAAGATAACCCTAATTGTAATAAAAAGTTTAATATTTAAAATTCCTCATAAAAATCTAATTCTAATGTTATTGCCAAGTCTTTTTGTCATTTTTAATTGCTCCCATGTGTCCCATCCTTTGCTATCACGTAGTGGTTAACATTCATTCATCTTCCTATTGTGTCATCGTGTAGAGCCATAGATCTCATTTCTTATGGTCGTAGATCTTCCTCAAATTCCTTGGTTTTCTGTCAATTACTTTTACCCTTCAGATTATGTCCCAGCCGTCAATTTAAAATATGCGCCTAAAGATGGCATTTAAATAATTTTTTCTTTATTCCACTTTATGCACCTCTGTGTAAACAAGTCACTCTGATATTCCAATCAAATATCAGAATCTATATCCACATCATTCCACCTACACATCTTGGTGGTCCCTGGACACCTTTCATCCTTTTTTCCATTGCGTGACGTTTAAACATCACGCGGCTTGAGAAATCACCATTGCGCTTGAATGTCAGATAGAATCTTGAGATGATCATATGGGACTCGGTATAACCTTAGTCAAGCTGACTCCGTAGGAAATGCAGTGATCATTATATGGTGCCAATTTGATTTAACAAAATATGCATGTACATAAGTCATGAATTTTCAACTGTCAACAACTCTATTTGGTGGTTTTTTATTATCATGGAGGTCGGGACAAGAATACTTTTCCACCACATGATGGATAGAATATAGCTTGTTTCTTTATTGCACCACCATGATATAGGTAAACAAAGGATAGGTGTTTGATCATATGGTTTCATAAACTATATATTTATTACAACCATTGTATTTAGACCTCGACTGTGCTAGTCTTTAAAACTATATCAAAGAGTAAATAGGAAGAAATCAATGGTATACAATGATAACTTGTTAGAGATATAGATTAAAAATGATATAGCATTAATAAAGACTTTAGAAATATAAGAAGGAAGCATAATGTATAAACAAATGGCTATAGAAGATAAATGAGCAAATCCAAAAAGATACTTCTTTGACTAATTATGAATACAAAACATTCTGCAAATATGGGTTCCACCACTTCTGTCACTTGAACCTTTGCCTTCTATTCATCAAATCATGATGTAGTCACAACAATAACCCCATAACGTAGTAAAGATAAACATATCATGACCACAACATCTCATTCTAAACCTATTGGACACAATTATCAAATAATTCCTTCTTGGCCTCATCATGTTCTTCTTGTCAACATGTTAACCTTCAATCAATCACAACTCACACAAATAGCATCTACAAACATCACTTAGTCTTGATTTATGATCACACACACCAACTCTTATTACAGCTCTGGGTTCCACCTCTTGGACATACATTAGTATAACATGCACACTATCAACCAACAAACATTAACTTGACATCAATCACAACATCATAATTGAGAAAGCCATCATCAATTCAACACCATGTAATATACTAAACTTCACTGTACATCAATTATGCCAACATTATTCCCCTTTAGCATTGAGGGAAACACCAATAATACCAAGATATTTTCTAGAGCATCTTGATACCTAAATTCCTCTCCCTTAGCTTATTCTTTCTTACTTTCTCTTCTCATGCTCTACTCCCCAATATTTACTCTTATCCATATTTCTCCCATTTGAAAAAAATTCTAAAGGTGTAATAAGCCCAATGTGCACCCTCTTGTGTAATTGTCATCATCTCTTCCCGACTACTCCCCCTAAGGAGTACTCCCTTGAACATAAACCCATAGTGAAAGATATGGCAATACATCTAATAGATTGATGCACCGAAAACCCCTAGCTTACCTATAAGATACTCAAAAGTGTCCTTAGGTAGTGGATTCATGAACATATCTTCTATGTGCTCCTTTGTTGGTACATATCCCAACTTCACCTTTTTATACTGCACTTTCTCTCTCAGAAAGTGATACTTAACTGCAATGTTCTTAGTCTTGGAATGCATCACTGGATTCTTGGAAATATTTATTGCACTTTTATTGTCACAAAAGATAGTTATCGATCCATTCACCTTTTCTTTTATGCCTTCAAGGATCTTCTTCATCCATGCAATCAGTTTACAATTTTAAGTTGTTGCTACATGCTATGCCTCTGTAGTAGATTGTGAGATACAATTTTGATTTTTGCTTTTCCAAGATACAAGCCGTCACCTAGAAATAATGCACCATCAATTGTACTCTTTCTATCACCAACATTTCTTGCTCAATCAACATCAGTAAAAAAAATGAAAGAAAAATAACCACCATGCGCATACTACAGTACATAGTCAACTATCCCTTTCAAATACCCCAATATCCTCTTGATTGTGAGCATATGAGATTCCTTAGGATTTTAATTAAATATAGCTACTATACCAACTTCTTTAGCAATGTCTAGTCTTCTATGAACAACATATCAAATCTTAATGATCATAGATGTGTATAAAGTAGTATCTACTACATCATATTCATCATCCTTCTAGGCATTTTTTAGGCAATGTACAGCTTGTTACCATGAGGGTTCTAACTGGTTTGGAGTCATCCATACAAAAATTCTTGAGTAATTATTTCACATATCTGGATTGACTAATATATATACCATTCTTTAGTTGTGAAACTTGTAGTTCATTAAAGAATTTGATCTCCCCTTTCATTAACATTCCAAACTCCTTCATCTCCTCACCTAGAAGGAACTGATCTCCTTCAAATTTTAAAGACAATCTAAATAAGATAGGAATGTAACCTTTCATATCATGCCCTTGGAGATTTTTTCAATCCATATAATGTATTTTGTAGCTTGCATACCATGTCCTTGTCCTTTGTCAATGGAAAACCATTGGGGTTTTCTATGTAGACATCTTCTTCAAGAATTCCATTCAAGAAAGATGCCTTGACATCCATTTGACAACCTTTGAACTTATTATAAGAAGCATAAGCAAGTAGAATTCTTACCCCTTCTAACCTTGTTACTAGAGAAAAAGTCTCACCATTTTATATCCCTTCCTCTTGTGCATATCCCTTCCATACAAGTCTTGCCTTGTTTCTGATCACATCTTGATCTTCATTAAATTTGTTCTTGAAAACCTAGCTTGTACCTGTAAGACCAGAAAAGGGACTAGGAATCATATTTAGGTAACCATAAACCCTAAATAATATGTTACCCTAACTAATCAAAAATTAAAACCATTTGAAACAAGAGTTGAAACATATGCAAAATAACACAAACTCCCTTCAAATGTAGTTCTAATGCTCTTCTTTCTTATCCATAATGGGAATGATGTTGCTCTTTGCACACACACTTTGCACAAGAAGCCAAGTTTGCTAATGAGAGTACTAGAAGATTTACGATCCTTGATGTTCTCAAAAATCTTGTGGTTAACCTTGAATGAGAGGAATGCATCCCATTTTATAGAAAATGAGAGACAATTTGGTGAGATTGCACAAAATCAATGCATAAATGCCTATTTTGGTTGGTGAGATGTTGGGAAGCACGATATGGGGGAGATCAAATGAGCAGATATTAAGGAGATATTGAAAATATATGTGAAGCACCTTAATAGGGATGATAATCCTCAATTAAGGGATATGATATTTAGGTGAGATTAGGAATCATTAAGCAAATCAATAATCCAATATTCTCAAATTTTCCTCATAATCAAATTAGATTTATGAAATTATAACAAATCTCATAAATTGAAATTAGTAAATTAATTAATAAAAATTAATAAATTGTTGGAGACTTAGGGAAAAGGGAATAAATAAAGTTTATTTATTTATTCAATTTGGACTTAGGATAAACTATGGATTATTAATCCAAAGGGGGAAATTAGTGGATTATAGGTCGAATTGAAGGTGTTGATGTCGAATTGAAATGTTTTTGATAATATTGATAAGGTTTAGGATCAATTCCAAGGGTTATGGAATGATTTAGGAAATCACGAGGCATCGATGATCTTTGACAATGTTCCCAAAATGATAATCAGAAATAGTATTGACAAAAATGAACAACACTATTGAATTAATATTGATAGATTGATAGTGATAACAACGTTGATCTTTGACAATGTTATCAAATGGCTAATTGAGGGGATAAAAAGCATCGATAATCTTAGAGAATGCTCCTAAAATGATGATAAGATTGATCAAATTGAAATAGGGTTTGATTGATTGGTTTGAAATTGGGTTAATTAGGCATTGGTGATCTTGGACAATGGCCCAGAATGGTCGAAATGAGTCCAGACAATTCTATAAGTGATTAGGAATAGAATAGGATAGGTTTGAATCAATTTAGGAAGGATTGGAATGGTTTAGGATTAAATAGGAGTGGTTAAGGATCGAATAGGATCGAACAGGATCGGTTTAGGGTTCATCAGAAATGATTTGGAAAATGAACGGTTTGATAAAGAGAGTAGAATTGTCAGTAAATAATTGAAAATTTTTATAGTATTCAATCATTGATGAAAGACACAATGTCACCATACAATAAAGATCATGTGCACAACATAGAGGAATAATTAGGTCATAAAACAATGTTTTGATTGTAATTCTAAAAATGTTAAAACACTTACACCAGCAGGCTCGAACCATTTTTAGGTGTCTACATTTTTCCCCTCTTTGATACAATGCAATTATGAGAATTGTGTCAAAGAATCCTAAAAAAAATAACATTAAAACATGCCCCAGTGGTAATGGGATACATAGGCACCCCCTTGAGAAATTGTTCGAAAAATGCAAATGATAGGTTGATTTGTCGACAATGTTGAGATGGATCCACAACAACGATCATATCAAAAATCGGAGGTAAAACACAAAAGTTATGAGGTTTAGAGTGTCAAAATCATTGTGACCAATACAAAACGCAAGGGTTGCACATCCATCTAGGCAGCCAAGAGGCTATAAAAGGGCTTGGAAGGGGTTTTGGAGCTCATTTTCACTCTCTCATTTGGAAGAATTGAGCTCTAGAGCAAGGAAGATGGATCGATTGCCCATGGAGAATCAAAGTGGAGAGCGAGTTCGTAGCTACTAACGGCTGACTAAAGTGGGACCTGAGGTGAGTACATATGGTCCTCTAAGTGGTTTCTATATTTGCATGCATTTCTAGGTAGTTTTAGGGGTCAAACGGGGTCAAATAGGGCCCTGTAGGGTCCACACATGCCACCTACATAGGTCACATGCCCACCTATGCAGGTAATGTAGGTGGGATGACCACCTACACAACCAACATAGGTGGGAGGCCATTCTACATAGGTCATAAGATAACCTATGCAGGTGGTCAGAAAGGCCTCAAAATAGGGTTCGAGGGTTCCTAAACCACCCTAAACTTCTCTAAAGTAGTCACAACCCTGGGAAAAGGTCAAAATTAGGTCAAAGTAGGTCAAAATAGGTCATAGGCTGGTCAACAAGAAACATAAAGTATAGAAAGTTGACCAAAGTCACATGGTGATCACAGGAGGAGTTGCCAATTCCGCAGACACAAGAGAGTAGATCAGTGTGCCTGGATACACGTCATCAGTTCAACGGTCATGAGAGGCAGATCCTAGCCTCTCTAGGATTGTATTATATTATGTACATTCCTGAGATTAGGGAAAACTAGGGATTGATCATAGCACTGGCCAAGCGGTGGCACTCGGAGACTAGTTCCTTCCACCTGCCGACAGGGGAGGAAACCATGACTTTGGAGGATGTATGGCACATCCTCAGGATTCTGAGACATGGAGAGTTGGCTGAGTATGATCCTACTATAGGGAGGTTAGAATTACACTGACTATTTGATAGTGATGACGACGACCTAGACATCCAGGATTATGAGATCCGGTGGGAGACAGTCGTGAGGCAGCACGATAGTTTAATTGTTGTTATCTGTCGGGTTATTCCATGTCTCTTAGTACCTGACCGATGAGGCCACGAATTCCCAATTGGCTGTGGGAGGATCGTCAAGGAGATGATCATGGAGGGTATAGTGTTTGCATGGGGGCCATGCATGCTAGCGATGACATACTACTAGCTCCATGAGCTGGCATACTGAGGACGGTTTTTGATCAGTAGCAGGATCACATTGCTGCAGGTGTGGGCCTATGAGCACATAGCTATGTTCCGACCTATTGCCTAGAGAGTTTTTCTACCAAAGATGCCATATGTTCACTGCTATTGAGGGGCACTTGCACAGGGCCCACTAGGATACACATTGTAGTTTATCCATGAGATAGATCTGCTAAGAGATTTTACATGGTGCCTGTATAGAGACTTGCCCGGATGGGATGATGATACAGATCAACTTCCTTACTATAGATAGAAGAGATACCTCATCGGGAGTTTCATGACGGGTCATATAGTTATTGATATTTATCTCCCAAAGTGAGTCTGACAATAGTTTGGAGAGATATAGGGAGTACCGATAGGTACAACATTGTTCACTCAATCGAGGGTCAAGGCTAGGACATGGGGTGAAGCACTCAGGCCTTAGGTGGCATATGCAGAGTTTGAGTAGTTACAACCTAGACCATGGGGAGTAGGTGCAAATGTGGCATATGTAGGGACCAAAGATGAGTATGATAGATGGTTTTCTTTTCACAGGCTAATTCCTTTGACAGATCCAGATGTGGCAATACTGAGAGTGCGGGTGCCCAGAGATGAGAGCACCGAGGAGGAGGATGAGGATGAGGGGGATGAGGAGAAGGAGTCAGATGAGGATGATGATGATGATGATGAGGATGACAAGGATGATGATGAGGATGATGAGGATGATGATTATGATGATGATGATGATGATGATGATGATGATGATGATGATGATGATGATGATGATGATGATGATGATGATGTTGATGATGATGATGATGATGATGATGATGATGATGATGATGAGGATGATGATGATGATGATGATGACGACAGGGATCTCAATGATATGTTGATGCAGATAGATGAGGACAGGTATGAGCCACCATAGGGGGATGACCTACAGGGTCTAGATGACAGGTTTGAGGATCAGAGACAGGGTATCATAGAGCTTACGAGCTAGATATATAGATTAAGACTGGAGAGAGATACAGATAGAGCTACATGGGCTATAGATCATGCATCATGGATTGTCAAGTGATCAACACTCATAGCACAGATGCACATGTTGACAACAGAGAGGGATGCAGCTATGGCCAGACCACAAAGTGCACAGGAGGAGGCATGCCAATTTATCAGTTCCATTAGAGATGCAAGTGTGCATGATATTTCAGGTATGCTAGGGGATTCATGGGAGGAGAAGAGGTACTGGCGAGTGATGTATGAGAAATATGTGCCATGGGATAACTGGGCACTAAGTTATAGAGCGTCATCTGACATATCACACTCCCATGGGACACAGAGCAGCGGGGGAGTGTTGGGACCGAGGGGGCCACCTAGATCAGGGTAGACAGGGCATCACACAGGGGGGCCTCATCTTCTAGATAGGGCAGGGATGAGGAGGATTGAGAGAGCAGTGGTTGATAGGAGGTCTCTTTAGTAGAGGGACAATTTTGATATACATGTGATAGATTATGAGCCTACAGACCTTAGTGTTTATAGACACCTTGAATTTTGTACTTTCATACCTTTTGAGACATTGATATATGATATGCAGCTACTTTATGATGCACAGGATGAATTTTTATGTATATGCTTTACTTTCCTATTCTATGATGATGCTTATGTATTGCAATGTATTGTCTTAGTTATGCAATAATATTTGTTATGGATGTAGTAATTGTTTTTGTCTTTTTCTTTTTTGAAATGTATGAATGCAAAATGCAAATATATGTTTGAAATTTTTCTCATGTATGAATGAATGAATGCAAAAATGCACATGTTTTGTTGTTTTTTCTATTTATGAATGCATGTATGCAGAATGCACCTATTTTTTATATACCAGAGTACTAGACCAAGGTGAGTGCGAGGACTGACTGAAGAATTATTAGTAGAAAGCAAAAATTAGATGAGGAAATGTTAGTAGAAAGATGTTGGCTTTCAATGTGCATTTTTGTGATAAGAGCGTATTTTGATATTGGAAAGAGGATACGGCGCATCATGGCACAAAAGCCACGATGAAAAAGTCATCCTTTTTGCATAAAAAACATGATGTACACAGAGGATGATCTTCTCCGTCCCAAAATCATGTAGCAGACATGCCCTAGAATTTCATGAGATCATCAAACAGGAAGAAAAGTAAAGTGAAAATAAATGGTCATGAACCATCCCGACTACTCATAAGATCAGATAATATCATCGAGTAGCATAGGAACATGATCAAAAAGGAAAATAAAAAATACTCATTGAAACAATGTGAGCCATCAGCCATTCTAATCATTTGTTACTTGCATTAAATGTTCTTTGATTGATAGCTTAGTTTGCAAATTGACTGATTGGATAATTGATTAATATCTTGGACAGATTGATAGATAACAAAGGTTGAAAGATTGAATAGTCCAACTAGATTGAATGTTCACTCACAATGATTCAGATCGCATATGATTTTGTTAAGCACATATTGATGATGTTGCCACTAGTGTTGGAAAAACATGATGTTTAGTTCACAAAAGGATGACAAGTATGTACAAATTTATTGCAGACTTGAAACATTTTTGCAATTTTTAGGATTTTTGATATATTTGGATTTTTTTGGTCTTTTTTTAAGATCGCATTTGAACTTTTAGCAATTTTTTCAGGACATTATTTGATTTTTTTGGAATTTTTGCTTATTTGAAATTTTAGGATTTTTTCAGGTCATTAAGATATTTATAATGTGTTATCTCTAGTCAGATAGTCAAGGAATCTCATGGGTAAACAACATTCAAGGTCTTTCCCCTAGTTCAAATTCAAATTCAAAGACGCTAAGTGCCAGGAATCAGCCCCCAGACAATAAAAAGACTATGTATAGAGGCCAAAAAGATAGATAGACTGGGTATACCAAGGGGAAGACAAAGAAGATCAACCAATTACAAGCCATAAAGGGGAACTAGGGTCAATTGAAATTGAAAGATGTGATCAGGAAAGGACATTAAGATATTAGGTGGAACCATGATAGACAATGGAGCAACGACTTACTATGCGTGGCACCTGTTTGCTAGGTTTTCACTTGTGGACAAGATTTTTCTCTTAATTTGTATTTTTGCATGCCAAGATGCCTATTTTCCAAGTTTTCATCAAGGCAACCATTTTTTCTCTTTTTGATTTTTTTTTGCTTTTTTCTCTTTTTGATTTTCTTGATATTTTTTCATAATTTTTTGCATTTTTTTTGTACTTTTTTTATGAACTTTTTGTAATTTGTTTCATACTTTTTTCAGAAATCATGCATAATACTTACAGAGGTGCACATTGTTCAGTGCCTCTGGAAATGGTTCTCCCTCCAGTGTTGCAATTTGATACACTCCAGACCCATATGATGTTGTGACTATATACGGGCCATCCCAATTTGGTTCAAATTTTCCAGCCTTCTCTCTGTGTGGCTAGCTTTAGAACCAAGTCTCCAATCTCAAAATGGTGAGCTTGGACTTTCTTGTTGTAACTTTGTTTTAGACGGTTTTGTACCAAGGTAGTTTTTCTCCGCTCATCAAGCATTTTGAGCTCATGCAATCTGGAAACTCTATATTGCTCATCATCAACAATGCCTTGTAAGGATACTCTCAATGAAAGAATTTCAACCTTGAGGGGTAATATAGACTCAACGCCATAAAATAGAGAGTAAGGAGTAGCACCAGTGGGGGTGCAGATGTTGGTCCTATAGGCCCACAGAGCTGGGTTGTGTTGTAAGTGCCAATCATGGCCAGCATCATTGACAGTCTTTTGCAGGATCTTAATGATTATCTTGTTGGATGCCTCTTCTTGGTCATTTCCTTGCGGGTTGTAGATTCTAGAAAATCCATGACGGATTTTGAATTTCTCACAAAGCTTGGTAACATATTTGTTCTGGAATAGGCTACCATGGTCAGTAATAATGGCTAGAGGAACTCCATAATGACAAATGATATAATTTAGGATGAATATAGAAATTTGTTTACCGGTGATGTATGTCATCGGGATAGCTTCCACACATTTTGTAAATTACTCAGTGGTCGTGATGATGTACTTGTGGCCATCAAAAGATAGGGGTGTGATCTTTCCTACAAGGTCAAATGTCCATTGAGAGAAGGGCCATGCAGAAACCACTGGCTGTAGATCCTATGCCAGAGCATGAATCAAATTACCATGAATCTGGCACTTGTAACATTTCTTAGCAAATTTATGAGCATCTTTCTCTATGGTGGGCCAGTAATATCCTACTCTGACGAGCTTCTTAGCAAGACTAAAACCATTGAAATTTCCACCACAAATACCATCATGGACCTCATGTAAGGCAGTGTCAGCCTCTCATGAATCGAGGCATCTGAGTAGGGTTTGGACATAGGCTCTCCTATAAAGGCTATCACCAACAATGAAATAATAGGAGGCTTGACGGACAAGAGCTCAACGTTTTTTTTGGGATAAGGTAGGGGGTAATATCTGGGTGTGTAGCTAATTGTAAACATCTTGATACCAAGGGGATTCGAGACCAACAATGTCACACATGAGCTCAGATTGCAGAATATTGAATGCTAGAAGCAATAGCTACTCAATGAGAAATTCACATCTCTCTTCGTTATTCGACATGTTGAACATAGATGCAATAGTGGCCATAGCATCTGCTTATTTTTTATGTACCCATGGAAGTTGGTGGAAACTAATTGTGACAAACTACTCCTTGAGAAAGTCGTCCAACTATTTTTAAGGTACCAGCTTTTCATCCTTAGTTTCATAGTCATCAGTGACCTGTTGGATTACTAGTTGAGAATCACCATACACCTTGAGGTGCTAGATTTTCCATTGAATAGCAATTTTAAGTCCAATGACCAGTGCTTCATATTCAGCTATGTTGTTGGTGCATGCAAAGGAGATTTTGTATGATTTGTGTATGGTATCTCCTTGCAGGGTGACAAACATGATGCCTGCCCCCAATCCATGCCGAGTATGTGAGCCATCAAAATAGAGCTTCCACTCATTGGATTCAATGAAGGCAAAAATGGACTCATCTAGAAATTCTAAAAGTAATGAGTGATCATCACGAACTGGTGCCTCTGCAAGTTGATTTGCTATCACCTAGCCTTTTATTGTTTTTCTGTCTACATACTCTATGTTGAATTCACTCAAGAGCATGACCCATTTGGCTAGGTGACCCATGAGAGCGGCTTTGCCCAAAAGATACTTCAATGGATCAATGTGGGACATGAGCATAGTTTTCTAGTGTAGCATGTAATGTATTAACTTCTGTGTGGTAAAAACCATAGCAAGACAGGCTCGTTCAATGAATGAGTAGTTTAATTCATATCCAAATAGTTTTTTTCTAATGTAATAAATAGCTCTTTCTTGTCCTTGTTCATCAATTTGTACAAGAAGAGCACGCAATGCAATTTCTGTGGCAGAAATGTACAAGATAAATGGATTTCCTGGAATGGGAGGCATCAAGATTGGTGGATACAATAGATAATATTTCAATTTTTGGAACTAGTGCTTACATTTTTCATTCCAATGGAAAGTCACACCTTTATGCAGTAGACTTTGAAATGATTGGCATTTATCTACGAGTTGTGCAATAAATTGGCAGATAGATTGTAGTTTCCCTTGTATACTTCCTAGCTTCCTTAGGGTGTTTGGTGTAGGAATTTCTAAAATGGCTTGAACATTTTTAGGATCCACCTCGATACCTCATTGAGAGATGATATAGACTAGGATTTTCCCAGAAACAACTCCAAAAACACACTTTTTGGGATTCAAGCGGATCTTGTACCCTTCCATTCTTTCAAAGATTTTGGCTAGAATACTCAAATGATCTTTCCCAGTTCTAGATTTGTAGATGAGGTGGTCAACATAATCTTCCATCAAGATGTGCATGAAGTCATGGAAGATTGTGGTCATTGCCCATTGATAAGTTGCTCTGGCGTTCTTGAGGCCAAAGGGCATGACATTCACACAATAGGTTCCCCAAGGACATGTGAAAGTTCTCTTTGGGTTGATCCTCGGGAGCAATCCAAATTTGGTTGTAACAAGAGAAGCCATCCATCAGTGACAACATATCATAGCCTGCAGTCATATCGATAATGATGTCAATGTTGGGCAGAGGAAAATCATCTTTAGGAAATGCCTTATTTAAATAATGAAAATCAATGAATATATGTATGCCCCCAATGTGTTTTCTAACAGGAACAAGATTAGAGATCTAGTCTGTGTAATCTATAGGTCTGATGAATCCTGCATCCAATAACTTCTTCAATTCTGCTTTTACCAGTAGAGCTATTTAGGGATGCATTTTTCTGACCTTCTTTTTACTGGCTTCACACCTAGCTTCAGAGGGAGGTGGTGAAGAAGTAACTTAGGATCTAGGCCAAGAATGTCTACATAGGACCAGGCAAAATTGATCTGGCACTCAAGGAAGAATCTGATAAACTCATCCTTCTCTTCTGGCGAGAGTGATACTACAAAGTTTATGATATTGGGCTTGTTTAGTGTTCCTAGGTTAATGTCCTCGATCATTTCAATGAGCAATGCTAACTTCTCCTTTGGAGGGGGTATGTCCAGTCTTCCATCGTCGGGCACCTCAAAGAGGATTTCACCCTTAGATATGTCCTTTGTTTTTACTTTTTCATGGTCAACTGATGCCTTTCGGTTTTCACCAGAGGACCTATTCTTTTTTTATTTTTATTTTTTGATTTTATCACTTTCAATTTTGTGACTAGAAGACGGAGTTGACTCCCCAAGATATGCAGTAACAACAAGGTCAATGGAGAACCCTTTTTTGTGGTCTCCAGATGGTATGCCCTCTTAGAGCTCAAAGAATTCCACTATTGCTTCATCAATTTCAAAGCAATCCAAGCTCAGTGATCCTTACTTGTCCCAATCAATAAGCTCAAGGTAGACTAGGGGGATGTCATCGTCAGTGGTGCAGATGTTTTGGAGGCCAGAGGTAAAGGAAAAGATGTAAATATCAGTGTCTTAAGATTCAAAGACTTCATGCACTGAAGGTTCAGGACTAGGATCCCAAAACATTCTAGACAAGGAATCAGGATTGGTTACCGGAGGGGGAATTATGTTAACATGTTTATCTACTGTAGGTAGGTCTACAGGGTTAGGGAAGAAACTATCAATTTCATAAGAACTGGAGGAATAGGACATTGATTCCCACTCATTTGAATCAGTAGTGTACTCACAATAGGGATCTTCAGATGCCTTTTCATTGTTTGAGACCTCCACATTTTCACATGAGGCCACTTTGGAATTTGAAGAACCAATTCGTGATGGTTTGAATCCAATGCCTAGAAGAAGGGGATGACCTTTTGCAGAAATTGGTTCAATAATTCCTTGTTTGTGTACTCCAAGACCACTATGGCCATCATAACCTTTTTTATGCATGAGTGTGAACTCGGGCCCGTATCTTTCAACAAGTATATTAGTGGGCTCATGTTCTTGTTTTTGTTGATCTTGGAAAATCTAGCTGGATACATTGCCATATACATGTTCTTCATGCAAACCTCCTCATAGAGTGAATGTAGGTGAGGGAATAACCTTCATGGTAGTCTTGGGTGGTTGTGCTTGCAATAAATTTGATTTTCTATAAGACTTCGGGGAGAGAGGAAGCTTCCCAATATGAAAATTTTGTGCCATGGTATACTCTTCACACCCTTTATCTTCAATCTTCATCTTTCCTTTGACCATTTTCTCAAGGGTGTCTGCATCAAAATATTTGGAGGAATTGGATGAAGTGGCTTCGCTGTTGCTAGGCACCTATTGTGCGGGCCCTTCTCTCAGATTGGCACAAAATTGGAAAGGGTTAGGATCACCTAGGATGGTGATCTCAACACCCTCATGAAATAACTTTAGACATTTATGGTACATAGAGGGAACTGCCTTCATGGTATGGATCCATGGGCATCCTAAGATCATGTTATAGGGAAAGTCTAGATCCAGGACTTCCAGCAATGTGTTTTTAGTAACCGGACCAATTCTGATGGGCAATATGATGACTCCCATAGATGGACATTCAGCGTCATCATATGCCTTTATTGTAATTCTCCTAGAAGGATCAATGTTACTCTCATTGTAACCAAGATCAAGAATGACCTTCAAAGTGCAGATGTTAAGTCCTACTCCATCGTCTATTATGACTCACCGGACTTTGGCATTATGGACAAAGACTTCTAGATGGAGAGGGTCATTATGGCCAAGCCGGTCATGTAGAACATAATCTTTGGAAAATGTGACATGCTGGGACTCAGAGAAGTGCCCCATCATGACCTGAAATTGGTTAGTTTCAATGTCGGTCAGAATAGTGGAATCCTTCAAGACTTTGTCAAGGACTTCCTTGTCCTTGGGGGATGTGCGCAGCAAATCAAGGATTGATATTATTAAGTTTTAGGATAGCTGAAAATGTAATAGCACTCTATTTTGTATGTGTTTTCCAAATGCAACAATCTCTCTTTCATTTATATTAGGAATGAGGCTAGGAGAGACATGTCCCTTCATGGGACATGTCTATTCATTATTATTTATAAGAAAGGACATGCCTCTTCCTATTAACCATACTTTAATCAATCGTATAATGTTTCATCAATCAATTATTAATTAAGAATAATATAATAATTTAATATTGAATATTAAATTTTCATATGATTAATAATAATATAACATATATAATATATTATTATTAATCAACATGTATTATATATTCTAATGATCATACAACTGAAGCTACGAACATTAACACTCCCTCTTAGCTAGGGAGGATGATCAAATAGAATGTGTAGTGGTCTCATGTGTCAACACTTATGACCCTCAGTATAGCTATACAAACATCAACACTCCCTCTTAGCTAGGGAGGATAAATCAATCCAATGTCAACACTTATATAACACTTGATAACATAAATCATATGATGTAAGAAATAAAAGCATCATCCTCATGATGTAATCAATAGAAACATAGTCTCAAGATGTGGATTTCCTCCATCGGTGATTCTATCCACAAGCTCTTGTGTGGATTGTCTCCATCGGCGATTCTATCCACAAACGCATGAGCTTTAGAGTGGATTGCCTCCATTGGTGATTCTCTCCACAAGATCTCATGTGGATTGCCTCCATCAACGATTCTATCCACAAACTCATGAACTTTAATGTGGATTGCCTCAATCAGCGATTCTATCCACAAGTTCCCAGGTGGATTTCCTCAATCGGCAATTCTATCCACAAGCTCTCATGTGGATTTCCTCCATCAGCGATTCTATCCACAAACTCACGAGCTTTAATGTGGATTGCCTCAATCGGAAATTCTATCCACAAGTTCCCAGGTGGATTGCCTCAATCGGCAATTCTATCCACAAGCTCTCGTGTGGATTACCACCATCGGTGATTCTATCCACAAACTCACAAGCTTTAATGTGGATTGCCTCAATCTGTGGTTCTATCCACAAGTTCTTGGGTGGATTGCCTCAATCGGTGATTCTATCCACAAGCTCTCATGTGGATTGCCTCCATCAATGATTCTATCCAAAAACTCATGAGCTTTAATGTGGATTGCCTCAATTGGTGATTCTATCCACAAGTTCTATCTATTATGATCTGTTTCAACCATCACAAGATGTCTATCACAATAGAAGGTAAAGTTATTGTAAGATCATCACCTTTCAATAACTCTTACAAATACAAGTGATAATCATTTGGAAGTCATCACTCCCTCATGATGTACACAGGGGGCAAGCCCATTAAAAATATGGAGTTACACACATGACATCCATCATGCCTCAATGCAGAGGGTGAAAACAAGGGATTTCAACTTGAACTTCTCTCATAGAGAAGAACCCATTGAGAAGATATTAATTTTTTGATCATACAAGATTGCTTATGATGAACTTTCAAACTCCCTTTGAGTCTAATATCAATCTTCTTAGCTCCTTTTCCAAAGATACTTCTGAAGATTCAGACTCCCTCTGAAAAAAAATTCTTGTGCTTCTATCCTGAAGGTATGCCAAAAAGAGATTACAAATAGCTTATAAACTAAACTATCTCATACAAAAATACCAAAGATAGAAGCATACAATATTTTAATAGCCAATATTATAGCATAAATTTAAAACTCAATAATTCATGTGCATTAATAAAACATGGAATACTTATCTTAAGTTTCAAATATTTCCTTTTGTAAGTTGGGTCCATATAGGAAATATCAAGTCTCATCAAACTTTGAAGTTGTTTGTGGAGGAAACGCTGCAGGAGATCATAATATTCGTGCTAGCCATGTCGACGACCTTCATGTAGAGTGACAACCTAGAGTGGATGATCACCATTTTCAAGCCCTCTCCACTAAGGATGGTTCAAATGGAAATGTAACATTGGTTATTATTCCCCCCAGAATGTACAATTCTCACTCTTATATTGTTGAACCTGCCCAGCCATTTTCTCTATACGGTCCGGCCGCCCCTATCTATATATGGCCGGAAAGCCCAACAATAGATTTTCTCTACAACCGGCCCTACTATTATAAGGAACCGGGGGTAACAAACGGTTGGATATTTTGGGAATCGAGTTAGAACATGAGCCTAATACTCATGTCTTCTTGCTAAATGACTTGAATGCTCCAAGAGAGGTGACACTATATAATTGATGCTTTCTTTATAAAAATAGACACCCTTCCTTAAATTCATGCTTCTTTGTTATTGCTTGATCACTATCATAACAAATTAATATATCTTTTTAAAGAAATTCATTTTCAGAAATTTTGCATAGACCCATACATAGTCTGTCATAATTTTTGCATCCAAGACTTTCTCTCGAATCGCTTCAGTGATATTTTTTGAAATTAGGTTTTGACCAACATATCCAAAATTTAGCACAATCCAACAGTGCATTTGTGAGATTTGTTCCTTTTACTGAGACTATATTTTCTGAGATAGTCACACATTCACCATCAACAAACTACTCTCTTATATTTGCAGTCTGGCTCCAATACCATGTTAAGTTTTAGGATAGCTTAAAATGTAATAGCACTCTATTTTGTATGTGTCTTCCAAATGCAACAATCTCTCTTTCATTTATATTAGGAATGAGGCTAGGAGAGACATGTCCTTTCATGGGACATGTCTATTCATTATTATTTATAAGAAAGGACATGCCTCTTCCTATTAACCATAATTTAATCAATTGTATAATGTTTCATCAATCAATTATTAATTAAGAATAATATAATAATTTAATATTGAATATTAAATTCTCATATGATTAATAATAATATGACATATATAATATATTATTATTAATCAACATGTATTATATATTCTAATGATCATACGACTGAAGCTACGAACATTAATAGATATCAAGGAAGGAGTCTTACCCAACTGGTCAACAAGGTTGTAATCAAAAGGCACCTTGGGTTTGGATGGTGCACCAGGCATAGTAATCTTGGTATGATGGGTAGTGATTACACATTGAGGGTTACTATCCTAGAGAGTCAGAGTGGACACATGCGAATTGGCCTTAGAGAAACAATTGACGGTATAGTTATGGTTGGTCTGAGTGTAATTGACATTGTTCTGGGAATTTGAATTCCATGTAGAGGCATTTCCCTTTTCATGATCAACCAAGGGGTTTGTGAAAATAGTATGGTCAGTGTTGGAAGATCCCTCTGTGGGTTCAACTTCAATCACACTTTGATCAATAAGGTCTTTGACCTTATGTTTTAATTGGTAGTAGGAATTGGTTCTATGTCCCTTTGTCCTATGATAATCGCAATATTTTTTGTCGTCCCACCAAGGGGGTTTCACTGCTGGAGGATCACGAATCTCAGGTAATTGAATGTAATTGTTTTTCAATAATTGATACAGGAAAAAATGGAGTGGTTCACCCAATGGCATGAACTATCTTTGTGGTCCATCTCTGTTCCTCGGCAGTCGACGCTGCCAATTTTGTTTGCGCATCATCGCTCATTTCTGCTTGAGGTTGTGTTGGAGCTAGCACTAGAGGCAGTGCTTAAGTCATTGTCAGTGTATTAGTAGTAGTGGGTCCTTTGAGACTCACTTTCTGTTGTGTCACATTAACTATCCATGCGTCAATAACACCATCATTTGTGACATTTTTATTCTGAGACCAAAATTTTGGTTTTTCACTTGAAGTGCTCACAGTCTGATTGTCTTTGTTGATTTTTAATACTCCTTTTCCAATAAGAGAATCTTCAATGTCGATTTATTTTTTCATGAGCTTTTGAATTGTACTTGGTCATTTGATTTTGAGCTTGTACATCATCTCAAGTACTAGATTTTGGATAAATAATTGAATTTGTTGTTCTTCTGGCTCATCAAAAGGACATTGAATCACCAAATTCCTCCATTGCAGTAGGAAGGTCATAAAGGATTCTCCAACCTTTTGCTTGGTTGTACATAAGTTAGTCAGCATAACCTCACTTGATATGTTGAACGCCAAATGAGAGATGAATTTGTTTGCTAGTTCTTTCCAAAATCTGATATTGTGAGGAAATTTAGAGTACCACTCCATTGCTTGACCTCCAAGGCTTCGAGGGAAGAGTCACATGAGATACATGTCATCATGATTAACCTCTATGCAAGACGTATAAAATTCCTGAATGTGATCGATTGGATTGCCTTTCCCTTTGTATTTCTCAAACTTCGGTATGTCAAAATTCTTTAGAAAAGGAGGCATGTAAATTCTTGGATCGAATGGATTAGGACATAGGTCTCATTCTTTATAGAGTGTCTTTGTGTCCATGAATTGCATATCATTAGGTTTCTTTTGCAAGCATTGGATTTGTTGAAGCATTTCTTCATTCTTTGAAGAATTCATAGCCTTTTTACGTATATCAGAATGATGTGTCTGCCTAGAATCCCTTGAACATCGATTGTATTATGAGGCCCGATCTGATTCTGATGATTCAGATGAAATGTCATGGACTGATGCCACATGTTTTTGGTTCATTGGTGGAAGATTGTATTGCTGACCTTGTGTCGCATAATACGGTTGGGAAAATTATTTTTGATATGGTGGTGCATACTCCTGTTGTTGAGTTTGCACCACATGCTGTTGTTGTTGAGACACATTTTATTGTTGTGCGACATATGGTTGTCGCTGCTGAACATATGGTTTCTAAACATGTTGTTGGTGTTTTTGTTGTTGTTGTTGAACATGTTGTTGTCTTTGTTTCTAAACATACTGCTATTGTAAATCATATTGTCATTGTTGTATATACTATTGTTGTAAACCATGTTGTTGTTGTTGCACATATTTTTGTTGCAGAGCATGTTCCTATTGCTGTACACATTGTTGGGTATCTTGTTGTTTTCACGGGTGCACTTGTTTCACCTTTGGACCTTGCACAGTTTGGGTGACAGGATGGGATTCTTGACCCCCCTGCATTGTTGGTTGATGCATGTTATGATCTTGTTGAAATCCAAGTGGTCCAAGTATGCCATCAAGATTTGCAGTCTTACGTTTTGGTGGTTTTCTTTGAGACATCATGTTAACTTGGGCTACAAATTGAGGTTGCACTGGTTGCACTACATTCACAAGTGGTACTTGTTGAGCCGCTTGGGCTTGTTGCACTTGCTCTGTGACATGTGCTTGTTGGGTCATCTTAGGTGGGATTGGTGTGATATCCACGAGACTCTTCTTCTTTTTCTCTTGCAATTGGTTTGTAGTAGTCACATTCGATACATCAAATGTGGGTACCCTTGGTGGTTCATTGAATGGTCCTTTGGATGTTGTTTTATTTGAAGTGCTTCCTAAAAATTTTGTACGTGCTACCAAAGGAGGATCACTTGGTTGTGTTTCTTCAAAAGGGGGTACATCTGGCATTCCCCAAGGAAATGCGAATGTCTTATTTGATCCTTTTGGAAAACAATTCTCTAAATCAATCCTCCATGTCCTTTTAGGACACTTTTTAGGGATTTGTGTCGCATCCACCGTCTCGGGAGGAGTAAGTGCTACTTCTTCAAATAAAGGATTATCCAATGGTATATACTTTTCCTTTGGAGGAATATCGATGGTTAAATTATTTTTCTGTCATTTTTGTGTTAGCACCATAGCTGACTCATCAAAGGGTTATTCTCACTTTTCTCTATCCCCCACCACTAAGGCTTGGTTCTCTTCCAAAGTAGATGGTGGGGAAGTTTGATATTCCAAGAATAATTGGGGATTTATCTTTTTTAATCGCTTTGATATATCATCTCAAATCTTGAGGCATGAGGTATGTTAATGTCTGCTAAATTTTTTTGTTCTTAACAGCCTCATCAATTTCCTCTTTAGGTAAATCTTTGAAGGAAGCAAATGTTCCATGTGAGTCTGCAGAATCAGAAGAGGGACTTGAGACATTGCTATGATCTTGATTATCTAGTGGTGGTTGAGGAGGTTGATAAAAATTGAGATCTGTGTTCGGCATAGGTTGTTGTTGCAAGTAATCGGATTAGACTTGACTAATTTGTCCAGTTTGTTCATATTCCTCCTTAGGTGTAGGGGGAACACTACCTTGGCCAGGTGGCATAGGTACAAAGATAGGGTCAAAGGTTGGGGGAGGTCCCCATAGAGTAGTGCCAGAGTTCAAAGAAGCATTGGAAGGATATACCATGTTGCATAGATGATTTCTTGAAGTTGGTCCTTGAGGAAACGTGAAATGTCTTGGGTCATGAAATGTTTGATGTGCTTCTTCCAATGGTTGCATGTTGATTAGGTCAGTTTGATTATGATATGCAACACCTTATCTTGGATCAAAAGGTAATTTTAATTCTGGTTGTGACGTAAACATAGGTAAATGAGGATCTTTTTTCCCCTTGGATGCTTGAGACCTTGTGAAAACTGGCATGATTACTATATGCAAATGCAAGATTTTTTTTGGAATTTTGGAATTTTGGAAATGCAAGTTTTGAAATGCAACTTTGGAAATGTAAAGGAACTTATGCAAATGCAACTATGTTTTTTGGTTTTTTGGACTTTTACAATTAATCTTTTGAAAGGAGACAAATCTAGGAGCATAACCTTATGAGGTTGAATAAGGATCTTGACTTGAAAAAATAGGATTTTGGGACAAAGGGCAAGTTTGATAAAAAGGCTTAGGTCAAATCCATCATGACAAAGGTGGAATAAGACCAATTGATAGGGGGGGTTTGAAATTTGGAAAAAAGGGGGATCAAGTCAAGATCCTATTTTCAACATCATAAAGAGAGGTTCCATGATTTGGATTCTTTTCTAAGATTGTTTGCAAAGTTTTAAAGGAGGATCTAAAATGAGCTATGTATGCAAGAGGGTTATGATTAGGACTTATGCAAAGGGGACTAGAATGAGGATTCAAATGAGGTCTATAATGCAAGGAATTTTTGAAATGCACAATGCAAGAAGATTAGGTCATGAATATGAAATATGAAGGCTATCAACCATGCCAAGAGGTTCCAAGTGAGATGTTCAAGGTTCCATATGTTTACTCAAAGACAAGGTTTGTTGTGACCATTTGATTATTCTCTAAGATTGATTTGGAAAAAGTGTTCTTTAAGGAGAGTGTTTTTAAGATGTTATCATTTTTTATTAAGGTTTGAACACTCACACAAGACACATCATTTAGAATAGTTGTTGTAAAATGAACAAACACACCACCTCCTAAGGATAGCAAGGACAGTATCAATTAAATCCCCACTTGAACCAAATTTCAGCCGTTCTTACTAATAGCGCAAAACCTAGAATCTTGGAGGCATGGGCTCCTCCTTACATGTGCACTCACTTCTCAGGCACTCCAAGCTTCAACTCCCAAGGGACATCAATTTCCAAAGGACTATTTTCTTGACTAATAGCCATGAAAGTGTGGGGTGTCTTAGTTGGTCTCCGATCTTTCGTGCCAATAGATAGAAAGTTTTTGGCTACTATGACATGGTGTTTAATAAAGGCATCCATTCAGGTGGTTATACGTGCGACATATTAGCTCCGTTATGGAGGCCTCCCAGCCTACGAAAGTTACATTCCATAGGTTTCAATGAACCACAAGGTTATTGAGGTAGATCTTATTCCTGGTATAACACATTCAACACCCATCCATTGTGAGATTAGTCAAAATGACATATTTGTATCCTGGTTTGGATGGGCTTGGATGTAGCCTGTCACGGGTTGGGCATCCACTCTCACTGTCTCTACTAAATCACTTGGGAGGTAGCCACTCTATAAGAATGATATGAGTTTCTCTTACACCATAGATCCATGAAGGCAAGGGGAAAGGATACACTCATATGATTCTTAGGGTTTTACAATCTAGAAAACACATTGGACACATGAAAGAAAAAGGTTATTTTCAACCACCAAAATAATGTGTTTTCTAACTACAAAAAGCAAGCACAAGAGTTTGGGAGAACACAAGGTCTTCTACAAACGTCCTGCATTGAAACCGTTAGTAGTTTTTAGGATTCAATCTTCAGCCCACGATTGCCAACATGCTGCACAAATCATTAGTAACACCAAAATCTAGTAGTCTAAGTGTAGAAACAAGTATAGGTATGCAAAAATCCAAAAACTTGCTCAAAAACCAACAAATTTACCACATGTGCAGGAATAGGCTACCACCTATACAGAAACAGGGTACCACCTATGTAGGAACAAGCTACCACCTACATAGCTTCTGACCACCTACACAGAAACAACAACCAAGTGCGCAACTTTTGATCAGAGACCCAAAAATGAGTAAAAACTTGCAAAAATAGAGTTTTTTTCAACATTTAAGCATGTAATATCATTACAAACATATCTAGGTTCCATTATTTATGCCATCTAATTTTATTTGAAAATATTGAAGTGTAATTGAAACCCTAACTAGCTTGCATGTGCATCAAAGTGGTTTAGGAACTTCTTAAAGACCAAATCTACATTTGATCCTAAACTAGGTTAGAGTTCATTTTAGGCACCCAAATCAGATATTCATGTTCATTTTAGGCCCCTTAACAACTTAAAAAACTTTATCTTCCATGAAATAGTCCATTTCCACCCTTAGTTAGGCTAGATTGCAAGTTTGCTTGAAATTTGAAAAAGCTTGATAGAATGAAACCCTAGGCTAGATGAGATCCATTTTAAGAGCCCAAATACAAATGTGAATTTTCATTTTAGGCCTTTAAAATCAAAGTGTGAAGTTCATTAACCTTATTAGGGTTCATTAA
Organism: Thuja plicata; assembly: GCA_018584345.1. Lineage (NCBI taxonomy): Eukaryota > Viridiplantae > Streptophyta > Pinopsida > Cupressales > Cupressaceae > Thuja > Thuja plicata. Next base: position 3,368,425 of record MU226986.1, read on the forward strand.
CCAAATTTAGGGTTCATTTTAGCTTGTAAATAGAGAAAAAGCAGAGGAGAAAGCCCAAAATGTAGAATGGCTTCCTAAAAATTCAAGAAATGATCCTAAATCCTACAAGGGGACCCCATATGATCAACTACGCAGCTAAGTAGCCATCTACATAGCTCTGGGCTCCAAGTGTGTAGGTTTGGGTAGCACCTGCGCAGGACTTAACCACCTGTGCAGAAACAGTGACCACCTGCGTAGGAAAAGTGACCACCTGCGCAACTTCAGTGACCACCTGCACAGCTCTCTTCCAAAACTTGAAAAAGACACAAAAACACAAAAAATTGTATGAATTAAGAATGTTCACCTCGAGTTCACCAAATGTAAAAAGGGACTAGGAAGCATATTTAGGTAACCACAAATCCTAAACAATATGCTACCCTAACTAATCCAACATTAAAACCATTTGAAAAAAGAGTTGAAACATATGCAAAATAAAACAAACAAACTCCCTTCAAATGTAGTTTTAATGCCCTTATTTCTTCTCCATAATGGGATTTATGTTGCTCTTTGCACACACACTTTGCACAAGAAGCCAAGTTTGCTAATGAGAGTACTAGAAGATTTACGATTCTTGAGGTTCTCATAAATCTTGTGGTTAACCTTGAATTAGAGGAATGCATCCCATTTTATAGAAAATGAGAGACAATTTGGTGAGATTGCACAAAATCAATGCATAAATGCAGATTTTGGTTGGTGAGATGTTAGGAAGCACGATATGGGGGAGATCAAATGAGGAGATATTGAGGAGATGTTGAAAATATTTGTGAAGCACCTTAATAGGGATGAGAATCCTCAATTAAGGGATATGATATTTATGTGAGATTAGGAATCATTAAGCAAATCAATAATCCAATATTCTCTAGAATATTCCTCAAAATCAAATTAGATTTATGAAATTATAGCAAATCTCATAAATTGAAATTAGCCAATTAATTAATAAAAATTAATAAATTGTTGGAGACTTAGGGAAAAGGGAATAAATAAAGTTTATTTATTTATTCAATTTGGACTTAGGATAAACTATGGGTTATTCATCCAAAGGGGGAAATTAGTGGATTATAGGTCAAATTGAAGGTGTTGATGTTGAATTGAAATGATTTTGATAATATCGATAAGGTTTAGGATCAATTCTGAAGGTTCCAGAATGATTTAGGAAATCACGAGGCATCGATGGACTTTGATAATGCACCCGCATAATGATGATTAGAAATGATTGAAAAGTGCCAATGAACTTTGATGGCATCGTAAAATTGAAATGGGGAAACATAGATGATCTTTGACAATGTTCCCAAAATGATAATCATAAATAGTATTGACAATAATGAACATCACTATTGAACTGATATTGATAGATTGATAGCGATAACACTGATGATCTTTGATAATATTATCAAATGGTTGATTAAGGGGATATGAAGGATCTATGATCTACGATAACGCTCCTAAAATGATGATAAGATTGATCAAATTGAAATAGGGTTAATTAGGCATTGGTGATCTTGGACAATGCCCCAGAATGGTTGGAATGAGTCCAGACAATTCTGTAAGTGATTAGGAATAGAATAGGATAGGTTTTAATTGATTTAGGAAGGTTTGGAATGGTTTAGGATAGAATATGATCAGTTTAGGGTTGATCAGAAATGATTTGGAAAATGATCGATTTGATAAAGAGAGTAGAATTGTTAGTAAATAATTGAACAATTTTGCAATATTCAATCATTGATGAAAGACACAATGTCGCCATAAAATAAAGATCATATGCGCAACATAGAGGAATAATTAGGTCGCAAAACAAAATTTTGATTGTAATGCTAACAAAGTTAAAACACGCAGACCAACAGGCTCGAACCATTTTTAGGTGTCTACAATACCCATCACATTTTTATCTTGAGATCTAGGAACAAGTGCCCATGTATCATTCTTCTCATTTTGACCAAGTTCTTCCTCCATAGATTTTACCCAATTTTCATCGTTGATTTCTTCCTTCACCATCTAAGGTTCATACTTGGAAATCAAACAAGTAATTTCTCTAAGATTTCTTCTAGTTAGAAGACCTGTATTCTTATCACCTATAATCTGATCAACAAAATGATTAATCTTCACATACCTAGGCATCACTAATTCAAGTCTAGGAGCTTCTTCCTCTTTTAGTTGAATTACTTCTCCCATATTGTTTTGATCTATTAGTCCATGCATTTCTATTTCAATATACACAATCTCCTAATAATCCTCTATCACTTGCTTTCTTGAATCACCTAATTTATTAGGGTAAATTCATCCACCTTTAAATTTGTACTCTTAATCATCGTGTTAGTTCTCTTATTGAAAAACTTGTATGCTTTTCTTTTAGTAGAATAAGCCAAGAAAATATCTTCATCACTTTTTGGATCAAACTTTCCGATGTAATCATCCCACTTAATGTAACATCTACTTCCAAAATATTTGACATATTTAACATTACGTGAATGACAATACCATAGATCATAGAGTGCCTTATCTTTTCCTTTCTTTACTTGCACCCGGTTTAGTGTGTAAACAACAATACTAATTGCTTCTCTCCAATACATATTTGTTACATCACCTTGAATCATCATAGTCCTTGTAGAATCTACTATAGTTAATGTTATTTCTCTATGCTACACCATATATTGTGGAGTCCATGGTGCAAACATTTGTCTCTTGATTCCATTATATTCTAAATACTTAAATTTTTTTGCAGAAGTTAACTCACCTCCTTTATCAGACCTTAAACATTTCAAACTCTTACCTGATTCCTTCTCAACCACTGCTTTGAATGCCTTGAATTTATGGAATGCATCACACTTCTCTTTCAAGAACGTTACCCACATCATTCTAGAATAGTCACCAGTAAACAATATGAAATATAACTGCTCTGTCTCATAGGCCCACAAAGATCAGTATGCACCAAATCAAACATACTCTCAGATGAAAACAAACTTTCTTTTGAAAGTAGACCTTGTTAACTTACCCAGCTGACATTATTTACACATCATGTTGTCTAGTTTGACTAATTGAGTAAATCTCGTAATTGCACTAGTCTTACTTACTTCTATCAAACTATCAAAGTTTACATGACAAAACCTTCTATGTCATTTCCAACTATATTCAATCTTTAAAACCAAACAATTATTCACATTAGTAGTCAGATGGAATAAATTACCTCTAGTCTTCCTAAAGGTAGTAATCTCATCACCAGAGCTTCCAATTATTCTACATACACCTTCTTTGAATTCTAGTATGTAAACTTTATCATTTAGTTGACCCAGACTTAACAGATTATGTGTTAAACCATCCACATAGTAAACATCATCTTTGTTACTCTTACCATTCAAATAAATAGTGCCTTTACCTTTAACCAAACAAGATGTACTATTATCAAATCTTACTATAGCACCATCAAACCCATCAATTTTAATGAACTCACTCTTATCACTGGTCATGTGATATGAGTACTCACTGTCTATAATCCATTCATCATTTTATCTTAAGTGACAAACTAGTGCCTTTTCTCCTTCAGATGGATCTTCTTTGACTGCACCAAATGCAAACTCATCTTCCTCATTATCTCCAAATTCTTCATTGGTAACTCCTTTATCCACTACAACAAAGCATTGTTTCTTCTCTTTTCCTTTAAAATTTCTCAACTTATCCTTTTGTTCATCATTAGGAAATCTAGAAACAATATGCCCAATCTTATTACATCAAAAACATTTTAGTGGAAGTTTACCTTTGTACTTACCAGTCCCTCTAGGAAATCTCTTTTCTATTAGAGCTTCAAGCTCTCCTTGTTTCCTTTCTTCTTCCAAGATAGCATCAAGATCCATGGCATAACTTGACAAGTAATCATAATCCTGACTTGTTTCCTTACCTTTCCTTATCGGTACATTAGATATTGATGCCTTGAAAGTAGCCTCAGCTCTTGGAATAGTGTTATCAAATTTATTTAACTCAAATGTAGTAAGCTTACAAATCAGTCCATCTATAGTAACATTATCAAAGGTTATCAGTTCATTTATAGAAAATACTAATGGAATAAGAAGGTAGTTTAGTTCTTAACATTTTACTTTCCACAATATCTTCCTCAATAGCTCCACCAACACCTCTGATAGAACCAACAACTTATTTTATTCTTAGGCCATATTGTGCAATGTTTTCTCCTTCTACCATCTTCATGTCACCATAATTTCCTCTAAGAATGTCTTCCTTAGGTTTTTGCACATGAATATCTTCTCCATAAATTTGTTTCAACTTTTCCCAGACATCACAGACAATATCAAGTCCACAAACATCAATATATTCAATATAAGATAGGGCACTTACAATAGCTTCATGTGCATTAGTATTATTTTGTTGTTCCTTCCTATCATCTATAGTGAGAGTTCTAGGAGGAGTGATATACCTTTTGTGACATGCATCTAGTATTGTGATCTCATACCTTTAAGATATAACTTCATTTTGTCACTCCATACTAGGTAGTTATCTTTACAAAACTTCAAAGGTTCCTTCCTCATTATTGGATTTTTTCATCAAGTTGTTACGCTTACCAAAAAGAGGACCAATGCTCTAATAAAAATTGTTAGTATTAAGAGATCTAATATTACTGAGAGGGGGGATTGAATCAGTAATCTAACAATTCCAACTTTTCTTTAACTATTCATCCATTTGCATCAATAAGCATCCATTGCATGAAAATCTAAACATTAAGAATAAACATCCACAACCATGCAACGTAATAATACCAAATTTTTTCTCATGGAAATCCAACAAGGAATAGCCACGTGTGGGGATAGAACCCACTAAAATTTTCACTCTTCTGAAGTATGATCGGTTAAGATTTTAGCCATGCTAAAAGATTACAAATGTCTGGTTAAGAGAAAGACCTTGTTAAGAGTCACCTGATCAAGGGATTTACCTATCGACCTATTAGGAGCTTTACCCTATTAGGAGTAACCTAGTTCAAGGATTTCAAATCAAAATTAAAGAGTCACTTGGTTAAAGGATTTACAATTCAGGCCTATTAGGATCTACCTGAATAAGGGATTTAGCTTGATGAAGCTATTAGGAATCAACAAGTAAATAATCTAAGAAAGTAGTACTCTTTTCTAATACAGATCCAGTTCAAGCTCAATCTCTGCTTTACATAGAGACAATCTTTTCTCTTCACTCATATCTCGATCACACCTCTATGTCCATGATCTAGACTTGTAATTTGCATCATTTTACATACTTATACATTACAATTTCATTAAGGCAATTAACTGCTTTACAAATTAAAATCTTTCACACTCAATGAAAAAACACTAAAACATGTTAACAATCTAAAACACTCTCTAACAAAGTCAGGCCAGCCCTAAAATCCATCACACATCGACTTGACAAAGAAAAGTCAAACCATAACATACTTTCCAATGTTCTTGCACAACCTCCAAGAAATCTGATCATATTGATCATAGAGATGCCAACTCATCTATCCTCGTCAATCTTCAACATAACCAAGATCCCTAGAATACATAATCACTTACTGCGACACGGTGCATCCTCACCGGTCAAGGATCTGACAGACTGTTCTAAGAACACCTTTAACTATTTACTGAATGACCTTTGGTGACTTGATACTTTCCCTTCTAGTCATCAAATCATGATGTGGTCACAACAACAACCCCATAACATAGTAAAGATAAACATTTTATGACCACAACATCTAAGTCCAAACCAATTGGACACAATTATCAAATTATTCCTTCTTGGCCTCATCATATTCTTCATGTCAACCTGTCAACCTTTAATCAATCATAATTCACACCATTCAAAAGATCAACATGTGTGTTCATAGAAATAGCATCTATAGACATCACTTTGTCTTCCTTTATGATCGCACACACCAAGTCTTACTACAGCTCTAAATTCAACCTGTTGACCATACATCAGTATAACAGGCACATTGTCAACCAACAAACATTAAGTTGACATCATTGACAACATCATAACTGAGAAACCTATCACCAATTAAACAATATAACATACTCAACATCACTCTACATTCATTATGTGAATAGTGGTGGTGACTCTATTGAATGAGAAATGACTAGATGATGTCAGTTGACACTTAGCTTTGGTTATTAGATAGATTCTCAGGTTGTGTGGCTCTTTGGATTCTAATACTTTTATTCGTGCATTCCCAGATAGTGGAATACAATAGTAGTTTGTTTGGCTAAAGGGCTTCTGGTCAAATGAAGGGTTGGAATATTGTGGATATGGGGCAATTATCTTCATAATTATCTCACATTTTGGATTAGATAGTGGATAAAGATAGAGTTGTGTAGTGCTCTTTTTGATACTGGGTGGTTGGCCCTTCTTGCTTTGTACTTCTCATTGTTTTGAATTAATTTGTACCCCTCTTTTAGCTAAAAGTGTTTATAGCTATTGTTTTGATTTTTGGGTAGCCGAACAAATGATATGAAATTCGTTAACATGCAAAGTTCAAAAGTTATCATTTTTAGTTGATTTTCCATATATATTCCTTATTGTCTCATTAAATGTTCATTTTGACCAACACAAAATTTGCACAATTGATCTAATACTTACGTACAAATGCCCTAATAAGCATGTGATATTGATGTCAATAAATTTACAAAAGTGTTCTAATTTTTAACTTTTTAATCTAGTTGTTGGGCATACCAATAGATAGCTATTGGTCCACTAGATAACTTTGTAGTGAACTTTTAATTTTCAAATCTAATAGAATAGTTGATGTTTCTGGCTATGGCCGTGTGAACTTTCACGGGGTGATCTTATATCCCCGACCACTTTTTTGTGAATAGTGTACTCTATCTGTTTATATATTAATGGAAAAGGCATCTATTCATCAAAAAAATTCTAATAAACACTAATTGAAACATAGACATTATCTAGATCCATTCTCCTAAACGTTTGCAATGTCATCATATAAATAAATAATAAAACACATATTCAAGAAATAAGTATAAACTTCATAAAATCACATTAGTCTAATAAAAGTAAAACAAAAATTAAAAAAACGCATGCTTCAAAATAAAGATGAATAAAAGAACCCACACAATTGAATTAATTTATAAATGATGGCATGATAAAGAGAATTGACTTGTAAAATGCCACTCCTAATCTTTAAGAAGTTAAAACGAAAGGTGTGAAAAGTTTAATGCAGATAAATAAGATCAATCACAGTAACTAACTCACTTTTAACTGAAGGAGTACTAGTTGGACTCATTAAAAACTTGCACAAATAAAAAAACATAATTTCATTTAGAATTTTATAGTACTGGAAAGGTAGAGCGCCAGGTTTTATATGTTTGTATTTTATAACTAAATTGTTTTACGAAGATGTCTCTTTCAAATAATTACAATTCTAAATCAAAGTCCCGCTGGCTCGTTTTCAGGCCACAAATCCATAGAAATCTGTATGAAAGTACGTCCACAAGTATGAAAGGAATGGATTTACAATTTGCAGGTCTTTAATGTCTTTTTCAATCAATCAAGTTGTTCTTTAGACTTTAGCGTTAAAAGTTGTGGAAATCTTATTATATTCCAAATTATCAACATCATTCAATTCAATTTGGTGGGCCAACACTGCTACTTTTTCCAAGAAAAACAGTGCAAACATATCCAGAATCCATCACAATCCGAGTGCACACAATATAATATATACAGCGCTGTTCTGAGCATCATAATGCACTGTAATGCTCTGATCTCTTTCAAAATCTTATGCAGCTTTTCGTAAACATTAATTTTACAATCAGTTTTACAAGATTTGGATGTTTTGATCACTTGCAAACGACATATACATTACTGAACTTCTGTTTGCGGAAATTATAAATATAAATTTGTTATGAATCCCATAACACAATAGACAGATATTTCCAGTAGTTTTCTGGTGACGAATTTTCTATTTACAAATCTTAATGCCCACTCTATGGTTTAATTCTTTAGAGATGTCAAGGAAGAAGAATTTTATTCTTGGTGCATTAAAAATTTTCTTGTATATTTTCAATATGGTGCATCATAACGTTTGATACCATCAAGGTTTAATTGTAGGATGACTATACCAGTGTATACATTTATTCCATTATTCTTCAAACTCTTTAAAAGTAACCAAATAAGAAAGACTATATATCTTAATCTTCTAAAAGTTGTTACCATGAATATAGAGATAGATTTAAATATCTAAAATTTATGCTTAGTTGTTTAACATTAAAAAAAATATTCCTTTTGTTAGTATAGTATGTTGAATTCTATGTTACATTTTTCTTTTTTTTAAAGGATAGATTTGTTGGTTTATGATAGATTTATAATATTATTCAATTTTAAGTGGTCATTCAATGTTTGATACTGTGAAGGATCAGTTGTACAATGATAGGTGGATACCAATAAAACCCTTAAAAGAGGCCAAAGAAGAAGAGTATAAATAAAATGAAGTTGTAGAAATTTTTCTTATAAATAGTTAGGGTGAATATACAAATGGATAGAAATATCAATTCATCAATCTATCATAGACTAACAAATCTATCCTTAAAACCAAATAGAAATCTAACATAGAATTCAACATCTTTATATTAACAAAAGAACAATGTTTCTAATATTTAACAATACATAAAATTTAGATCCTTAATTTTTTGACATTCATATATTCTGCATAAAGTACATTCATTATTTACTTTTCTGAAAAATAAATCAATCTATATATCCATTCTTGAAGAATTATATTCTTAGTCTAACCTTACATGTGCTAATATGCATCTTATTACATTATCTTGGTCTAAGTTTATTGGATATTTATTTATAACTATTTAATTTAGGTTTTCAAATCTATATTCTTCTTAGATTGCCTCTTAATTTGAAACCTGGCTAATATGCATTCATCTTATTACATTATCTTGGTCTATGTTTATTGGATATTTATTTATAACTTTTTTTTATCTAAAACCTGGCTAGTATGCATTCCTAATATGCATTCATCTTATTACATCATCTTGGCCTATGTTTATTGGATATTTATTTTTAACTTTTTAAATTATTCAATTATACTATGGAGAACGATAACAATTATTCAAAATGTGCTCTACAAGCAGAGGCGGGAAAGAATCCAATGAAGGGAAGAGGGTTTCTGGAGATAAGACTTTGATGGACTCATTACAGATTAGTAAGGATGCACGCGATAAAATAGCAGACTCCCGTAGGGGTTCTAATCTAGATGTTGCCTTTTCCAACAACCGCGAGATCTATCCGTTGCTTTTTCCAAAGTTTGCAGGCCCAGATTATGGGGTTAGCGTGCAATTCAACTCGAAGATGAAGCTTACAAGGTAAGTGGGTCCTCTCCTTCCTAGTATTTTCAGAGAGTTCATTCTGTAGGAAACTGTAAAAGTCTTTTTATCAAAGATATTTCGCTGCCTAGCGGTGGTGTCTCTGTGGTGAAACCTGAGGAAGGCACTTGTATCAATATCTTGGACCCCTTTCTAGACCATTCCCTGTGTAAGATGCAAAAATCCTTAGTGGGTAAGTTTGGGTTACTAGAGAGTGGGTTTTATTGTCTTGGGCTCTAAAAGGTTTAGTTACCCTCTCTACTCTTTCCAAAGGGTGTTTCTGCGATATATATATATATATA
>MU226986.1:3378171-3428087 GCA_018584345.1 Thuja plicata
TATATATATATATATATATATATATATATATTATGGCGTTGGCTTTGTGGTTCTATGGTAAGATGCATTTCTAACTCTGAAATGGAGACCTGGCTTTGACCTTGTAGCTCATCTATTTGGTGTACTATTACCTGGGTTCGTCTCCTAGGTCTTCTTCTGGAATTTTGGGATGAGGAATTTGTTGAGGTTATAGCCAGTTCTTTTGGTGAGTATCTGGGGGTGGACTCAGTTACCAAAAATCAAGATTAGTTTATATTTTCTCATTTCTGTGTTTTTGTTTCTTGAGGCAGTATGCTCTTTGTCTTTGTGTAGCTTAACTAATGTTTTGCTTCAATTTCTCAGTGTTTGGAATATGTGAACTCGACTTTGTATTGCAAGAATTGCTCTTTAGCAAGGCACCTAACTTCAGATTTCTCTAAATGTTTGGAGAATTAGAGGATTGAGACTAAAGATGTTTCCTCTGATGTTTCCCATTTGGCTCCTTATTCTAGTGTAGGTATTCTAGGTGTTTGTCCCACTATGGACCCACCCATTGAAGTAGAGGATGTTGTTTTGCAAGGTCCCCAAGAACCATTGTCTAAGGTTTCCTTGGTTTCCAAGCTTCCATATGCCTCAATGAATGCTATTCAGTTTTTCCAATATGTGGCCCCCTCTGTTTCCTCTATCCCCTCTCTTTCTCCACACCTTCAAAATCCCTTTCCTCTTCCCCCTCCCCATCCTCCCCTCCTTCAATTCAGCTATGGCCTGTATTTGTTCCCTCCCTATTCCTCTTCTTCCTCCCCCATGCTTTCCCCTCCCTCTTCACCACTCCCAACTCCCTCTCAGGCCTTTTTCCTCCATTGTCATTCCAAATTGGTGTAGGAAAATGTTTCCCCTCCTCTGGCCTCTTACATGAAAGATAAGAAATCTATAGATGTTGGGACCCTTTACATAATAAGCAGGAAGTCTAACAGAGACATTCGACAAGCGGTAGCAACTAAAGATGTTGCAAATGGTAGTCAGAGCACCCTGGACCATGCTTACTCTAGAAAATTGTTAAGATTATTGTTCTATCCTGGAATATTCAGGGGGCTCAATATCCATCACAAGTATATTTTAGTTAAAAATATGATTAATTATCTAAATCGAGAGATCATTAAGTTGCAAGAAATTAAAATTTCAAGAGAATCCTTTTTCAAGATAAGTTTATCTAGTTGTTTATTCACTCTAAAGCCATGGATGTTTATGGTGGTTCTAGTGTGTTGGTTGATATATAGAAACCTAATAACTTGGAGGGCTCTCTTCTTTTGTAGTCCAAACATGCCCAACACTTCTCTTTTGTAGACACTCAATCGTCTTCTAAATAGGTGTTGTTAAATATTTATGTGCCTAATACTATTAATCTTAGGAAATATTTCTAGGTTGCTCTTCTTAAACTCGAGAGACATTCAAAAATAACCATTGGATACATTATTTGAGGACTTTAATTCTCCTCTTCTTCCCTTGAAAAAAAATATAGGGAGCTTCAGACTTCTTTAATTCCATGCAAGACCTACACAATTTCTCAGCCAAAGGAAGTACTTTAGATCTGGAGCTACAAGGGAATAAGTTTACTTGGTCAAAAATGAGAACTAGAGAGTATTTGATTCAAGTTAGTTTGGATCGTTGCCTGTTCTCTACCTCTTATGACATATATGGAAAAAAATTGTCTTCTCATGTTAGATATGGTTCTAATCATTGTCCTATTATTGTGAGTTGATAATCCATGACTACCAAGGAGATTTACCCATTTCATTTTAAAATTATGTGGACTTATAATCCATAATTCATTACCCTCCTTCAAAATTGGTGAAACATTAAGGTCAATGGGATGACTATGTACAAATTGGTCTCTGAGTTGAAAATTCTTCATTCTAATTTAAAAATTTGGAATAATTTTTTCTTTGGGAATATATTCTTACAAAAATCCCAGATAAAACAAAAAATTAAGGATAATTAGAGTAAGATTGAGAAAGACTAATGGAATAAACAACTGGAAGTTGAAGAGAAAATTCAGTTATCTAAGTTACATAACATTATTACTAAGGAGGAAACTTTCTAGAAATAAACATCAAGGATTTACTGGATTATTGAGGGGAACAGAAACAATAAATTATTTCATCACTTGATGTTGAAGCATAAAAAGAAAGTTTCTATAAGAGATATTATAAATTTAATGGGCATCCCTCTCACTTCCACGAAGGATATTAGTAATGAAGTGGTGATTCACTTCAGTTATCTTCTAAATGAAGCTCCCTTAGATGATCAAAATACCACTCAGGTTATGGATTCTCCTTTAGACTGCATCCCTAGTCTTGTTTCCCTAGAGGAATATCGTACGATGGGGCTTTTGATCACTTTATAGGAGATAAAAAAAAGGTCACCTTCTCTTTGAGCGCTTATAATGCCTAACGCCCTAATTGTAGAAATTAAAAAGAAGAAAAATGCTAAAGGAGAGAAAAGAACACTAAAAAGGAAAAAGGAAGGGAAGAATGAAGAAAAAATTGATGAATTCAAAAATGATAACTCATTTCAGAGAAGTAAATCAATTACTAAGAGAGTTAAATGTTACATTTGTAATGAAACTGGTCATAAAAAATATTGATGCTTGAAAAAACAATTGGGCTTCTCACTTTTCTACACAAAAAGAATAATATTGAGGTAATTGATTTTGTCATTTAGCATCTTCTTCAAATAAAAGAAATTACAAAGGAAAAAGAGAAATTAAAAGGCAAGTTCTTCATTTCTCAAGTGATTATAGATTCTAGTGCTACATATCACATGGGTTTTCAACTTAATGTGGACTCTTCATATCCTTATTCAAGTCCTCATAAATCAAAGGATTCAGAAAATGACAGTCATATCTAGCCATATTTTTTAGGAAGGGTCACAATCTATTCTTGGTGTGCGGTCTACATCAGCATCATCATCATCATCATCCTTTGAAGGGGCATTATAGGATTCTTTTATTCTTATCTCTTTTTTGGAGGATAGTTTTTTTCCCACTGGGTTTTCTATCTTTCTCCTTTTCTGAGAGATTTCATTGTACATGGGTACCTCACAATGCTAGTAATCAGGACCCATATTTTAGCTTATCCTCCTAAGTTATACTTAATTGGGGTGTTACTATATTTATTTAATTACACTTATGCTTTTTAAGCATAATTAATCATTCTTGTGTCTTTTAAACTTGTTCATACAAGTAGTCATCATTTAGGAAATGATTGGAGAGGTGTCGATTCTATTTTGAAAGATCATCCTAAGTGTGTGGGAGGAAAATCAACACTACTCATTGCGTGTTGGATTTGAATTCTAATTCAACCCAATGACCATTTCTATATGCATTATTCTTCTGCTTTTCTTTTTCAATCCATGGATGGTCAACTTTTTTTTGTAATTGTGGTATTGTACTTCATTTTTTATCTTATAGATCTTGGTTACAAAATTATTCAACCTATAGAAGCATGTTGATTTCTTTACAACAAAATTGAGATAGGGAGAAGTATACTTGAGAGGGTCTATATGGTGATATCATTTATTTTGATAAATTAGAACTTGAGGAGAACCAACATGAGAAGAAATATGTTTCTTTCATATCTACTCAAAACATTGAAGAAGATTCTAAATTGGATGAAGAGGCAAATTTGGTAAGAAAACTAAAGAAAGGATCTGATAAATACAGAGGTATTTTTCCGTTTAAATTCTTCAATTATGGAAGAATAGGATTCTATATTACTAAAATTAATTTTATAGAGGAGAGGAAGGAGCCTAACATTGATTAAAGGAATAAAAAATCGTTAGAAATCTAGTAAGAATGGTATATCAAATGAAAGAGATAAAGAAAGGAAAAAATTTTGCACAATCAAATCTCATTCATTAAAAGATAAGGTAATGATTCAAATTAAGAGGGGTTATTTTTTTTTGTTAAGGATAAAGATAATGTCAAATCTAAAGAAAAGAATAGTTCGATGCATGTGATAGTAGAATCTAGATCTTGGATCATTTATTCAACCTACTCAAATCACATGACTAGAGATAGAAATGTATTTGTAAATCTAGAGAACTATGATGGAGTATCAGTCTCATTTTTTGACAAAGGATTAACACCTATATGTGGTAAGGGAACTATTTCTATTGATAATTAACATAAAGGTACTAATGTATACTATTTGAAAGGTTTAAGGAATTTTTTTTTTGAGTGTCATTCAATTATGTAACAAAGGTGAAAAAGTCAATTTTAGTGGAGGAAAATGTGAAATTAGGAATAGTTCTAAAAGGTTTGTTGAGTAAGGAATAAGAAATGTAAATATTTACAATCTCAATAAGAACAATGGAGAAAATTTCTCTTTGGCGTTGAATAATGAATGTTGGCTATGACACAAAAGAATGGGACACATCAAATTTGAAAACTTGATAAAGATTTATTCTTCTAAAATTGTGAGACATGCCATGAGTTACTAGGCCTACAGATATAACACGTAGAATGTCAAATTAGATAGAAAACTAGGAATACATTAAATAATCACAAGTGATTTAGATTTGATACGTGCAAATCTATGTAGACCTCGAAGAATAATAGAACTAAATAACCTCAAAGGTACTTCATATTGTTTATTTATGATTACACAAGAAAGACATGGATAATATTTTTGAGAGAAAATACAAAGCTCTAGATAGATTTAAAATTATAAAACAATTTCTTGAAAATCAAATGGATGCTAGGATTAAGTGTTTGAGGTGATGAACTACAATTGATTGTATGTTTGAATTCATTTGTTGATATTCAACTGAGTTGCAGAAGTGATGATAAAAATTATCAGTTAATGTATTGTCATTGATGTCAACTTATTTGAGTATTATTATAGTGAAAAAATTTGTTATGAATTGAGGATCTAGAGAAAAAAATGTTTATGTGGTCAGAAAATGAAGAGTTTTGTATACACCAAGAGATGGTGAATACTGAGTAAAACATAGTGTATACCGAGCAGAGTGATAACCAAGCAAGGGATTGCAAACACAACTATTGATAAAGCAATTTAATCAAACCAAGACTACATTAGATGATGAGCTGGCAATTGATGATTTTGAGGTAAAATATAAAGTTTTTTATTTGATCAAATGGTTATGAAAGTTAAATGAATATCACATGATAAAGATTGAAACATGTTTTTAATGCAACTGCTGAGGATGAATCTTTTGGGAAAATAAACAATGGAGATTAAGAAAAAAAAATTGAAGGATGAAAATTAGATATGACATGATTTATATATAAGAGACAAGAGATTTATTTTAAATCACACCTAATGCGCACATGTGAATGTTAAAGATAGAACCGAGCATTTTTCTGAAGACATCACCGAGCAAATAGAGGAAAGAGCATTACCGAGAAGAACAAGTATGAAGTATTAGATGAATGGAAGTGAACCAATTGGTTATAGGTATTATGTACTTAGCATAGATCTAAATATCTGAAAAATAGAGTTGTATTTGAATCAAATCATTACTATATCAGTTTAACCATTTTTACAGATAAATCTCTTAATCGAGTAGGACAGTGAAGTCCTTACTATGACATTCCAATGAATGCTAAGTGTGTTCTTGTTGATCCCATAGTCAATGCATGGTCAAGAGACAAATTTTAGTTTTAAATCCTCTAACCAGGTCAAATTTAACAGTGTGCATTGTAACCTTTAACAGGGTTGGCTCTTCACTGAGCTCACTTCAGAAGAGTGAAAATATTTTGGGTTACCGATCCTAGGTGGTTTTTCCCTTAACAAGGTTTCCACGTTAAAAATATATGTGTCAATGTGCATGAATCTTGTTGATTTTTATTTTACTTTACACTTTACTTTATTAACCTAGATCAGCAATCACAGTATTAATTTACTGATACTCAGTAAACACTATTGATGAAATTTTGAGATTAAAAAATACATTTTCACCGAGTTGAATTTGTGTTTTAATTTGTTTTGATATACATCTAGAGAAATTTGGGACTGTAGGATAATTTGTGAGGAAACTTATTCTAACTGATTCACCCCCCCCCCCCCCTNTTCCCCCCCCCCCCCCCCTCTATGTTATTCTAACAATTGGTATCAAAGCATAGAACACTTGAATAAATATTTGAAGGACTTAAGCTAAAGATCACAAGATGTATAAGGGAAACACACCAAAGATGAACATGGACAACTTCCTGACATGGAAAACTAGAGTGAGATTATACTTATGAGGGATTAGAAGAAACATTGAAGATTATCTGGACAATAAATTCATTCTACCTACTAGACCTTTCACGGTAACTCAGATGAAAGAGAAACATGAACATAACCTTATCATGGTGGAGATTGCTTCTTCACTTACAGATTCATAATTTGAGGACATCACGACATGTACAACTGCTAAGAAGATGTGGGACCAACTTAAACCATTTATGGAGGAGATGTAAATGTACTAAGAGCCAAAGTTGAAAGTCTTCGTGGAAAGTTTGATGACATGCGAATGAAGGAGAGAACATAACACAATACAATAACTGACTTAAATAAGTTGTGAATGCTATTTGAGCATCTGGTGGAACCATTGATGAAGACACAATTGTGAGTAAGATTCTTAGAACTCTATTGCCTATTTATTCTATAAGAGTCTCAACAATACATGAAATGAGAGTTGCACCTGGAAATAACATTATTGTTGATAGTCTTGTTGGAAGATTGTTTTTTTTTAGCTAAATAATTTTGACAATAGTATTATACCATCTATAGAGTCTGCATTTATGTCTACTTTGAAAATTGGTAAATCTAGTAGCAAACACATAATCAAAAATAACAGTGACAGTTATAGTGATGACAAGGAACTTGATGAGCCTAAAGCTTTAATGGTTAGAAGATTGCTCAGAGGTAAAGGAAGATATAAAGGTAAACTTCCTTTGGTATGTTTTAACTGTAAAGAGATTGGCCATTTTGCTACAAGATGCCCTAACACAAAGAATGATGATAGAAATGTTAGATCTAATGACATAATGGATTACTGAGACTACAAAATCAACTGATAGTATGATAGAAGAGATAACTGGGATTACAAAGATAAAGGTAATAAATATTGTTACATTTCTGAAGATAAAAATAATGATAGTGGTTCTAACAATGATGAAGATATTGAGAAAGTGCATGTAGCTTTGAAAGATGATTCAGATGAAGATGAGTATGTAGAAACAACATGTATCTCTAAAATTAGTAAACATGACATTTGGGTTATTGACAGTGGCTGTACACATCACATGACTGGTGATAAAGGAAAATTTGAATTTATTAAACATTATGATGGTGGATCTGTAAGAATGGGAAATTATACATGTTGTCAAGTAAAAGGAAAAGGTACTATTATGTTGAACAATCAAGTCAAATGTGAAAATTTTTATTGGGTAAAAGGACTTAACTACAGTTTGTTGAGTGTTTCAAAGTTGAATAACACAGGTCACTGAGTCAAATTTGAGAATAGAAAAGAAAGAATCTATGATGGAACTGGAAAGTTGATCGGCACTGGTGAACAATCTAAAGTTAACCTACTCTATCTTGACACAGCTGAAACTACTCGCTTATTGGGAAAGAATGAAGATATATGGTTATGGCATAAAAGAATTTGTCATGTAAATTTTGACAACATGGTTAATATTAGTAAGAAAAGAAAAGTTAGAGGCTTACCAAGCTTATCTAAACCATACAATGTAATGTGCAAAAATTGTCAAATGGGAAAGATGTCAAAATCTATTTTTAAGAGAAAGAATTTTTCATCTAATAATATTTTTGAGTTAGTTCATATAGACCTATGTGGACCAATGAGAACACAAAGATATTATTGGGACATATATTTTATTATTTGTTGATGAATACTCTAGGATGATGACTGTCATGTTCCTAAAAGAAAAATCTAAAGCATTTAAGATGTTTAAGTGGTACAAAGATAAATTGGAAAAATAAATTCATAGAGATCTAAAGGTTTTGAGATCTGATAGAGGAGGTGAATTTATTTTTGATGAGCTAACTAACTTTTTCAATGAGTATGGAATCAAAAGATAGGTTTCTGGACCGAGGACAACACAAAAAAATGAAATTTTAGAAAGAAGGAATATATCAATTTCTTATTGTGCCGGGACATTGATGATATTAAAGAGTGTTGCACAAATATACTAGAGAGAAGTAGTCAGCACAACTGTTTAAACACTGAACCAAGTCCAACTGAAGAAATATTCAAACAATACAACTTCTGAGCTATGGTATGGTTATACACCTAATGTGATCTATTTTAGAATATTTGGTAGTCATTGTTATATTCTGAAAGATGATCAAAATGGTAAATTTGATTCAAAAAGTGATGAAGTAATATTTCTTGGATATTCTACTAAGAGTAAAGCTTACAAATGTTTGAACAAGACAACAAAAAAAATCATTGAGAGTGCAAATGTGAAAGTTGATGAATTTGCTGAGGAAAATGATGAGGACAACATGAAAGAACCCGAATATTACAATAGATTTTTCTAGTGGGAAGAACCTTATACTATATCGACGTAGATGCCTAATGTCACTGGGAAACTGGTAGCTCAAACTGAGAATCAGGAAAATGTTGAAACTGAAGATCATGAACCATAAGACAATGAACCTACAAAAGAAGATAATGATGAACAGAGAGTTGAACCTGTACTTTTTAAATATGTGAGAAGACATCATTTATACAATCAAATTATTGGAGACAAAAGAGCAGGCATGATGACAAGAAGTAAGTTTAGAGATAACACTTATTTAATTTGTGAATTTGAGCATAAGAATGTTAGAGATGCATTAGAAAATGAAGAATGGAATAATGTTATGAATGAGGAAATTGAGAACATACATAAAAATAAGACATGGACATTAGTATCGAGACTAAGTGATAAAAATGTCATTGGCACCAAATGGATTTTTAGAAACAAACTAAATGAAGATAAGAATGTAACTAGAAATAAAGTAAGATTAGTTTGCAATGTATACCTCTTCTTCCAGTATTTCATATAAAGGATTCAAGGTATATCAGATGGATGTGAAGTCTACATTTTTTAATGGAATATTGGAAGAAGAGGTATACATTCAACAACTTGAAGGATTTGTTGGTTTTGATCAGACAAACATCGTATGTAATTTACACAAAGCTTTATATGAACTGAAACAAGCACCGAGAGCATCGTATGAAAGATTGCAATCTTATCTTATAAGCATTCAATTTATTATAACAAGTGACAACAAGAATTGTATTTAAAAGGAGAAAATGATGATAAGACACTTTTTGCTGAAATATTTGTTGATGATATTATATTTGGAGGTAATGATAACTTATCCACTTCATTTGCTAATGAAATGAGGAAATAATTTGAAATGTCAATGATTGGTGAGATAAAAAAATTTCCTAGGACTACAAATTTTACAACAAACTGTAGGTATCTACATTACTCAATCAAAATACATCAAGGAAGTACTAAAGACATTCAAAATGGAAGAATCAGAACCAGTCATAACACCTATGATGAAAGAATGCAAATTGACAAAAGAAGACAGACACCTTAGGTACAACAAACTTTGTACAGATCTATGATTGGTAAATGGATGTATGGTGTAAAGACAAGACCTGACATAGCAAACACAGTTGGAATAGTTACAAGATTGTCTGCTAATCCCAGAGAATCACATATGATGACAATAAACATAATTTTTAGATATTTGAAGAATATTGAAGATTATGGACCATGGTATAAAAGAGTAGGAAAGTTCAAATTGAAAGTTTATACTTATGCTTATTGGGATGAAAACATAGATGATAGAAAGAGCACTGTTGGTGGAGTATTCTTTATTGGAGAAAGATTAGTTACTTGGATAAGAAAGAAGCAAGGATGCATATCTTAGTCAACTATAGAAGAAAAGTATGTTGTTACTATTGCCAATTTCTCGAACATAGCATGGATAAAACAATTGTTGTAAGGAATGAATGAGGAGATCAGTGACCCAGTGATATTTTACTATGAAAATACAAGTGCTATAAATATTTCAAATAATCTTGTGATGCATGCAAAGACAAATCACATATCATTTAAATATCACTACTTGAGGGAACAAGTACAAGACAAACAAGTGATAATGGAGTATGTACAATTAAAAGAACAACTTGCAGACATATTAACAAAACCCTTACTGAAGGATACATTTGTGTACTTGAGAGGTATACTAGGGGTTCATCTCTTGTCTATTGGTAATTAAGATGATTAGGAAGGTTGCATCAACCTACATGAAATCATAATATAAATCATGTTAATGCAAAGTTAAACTGGACTAACACAGAGATATCAGTACACTAAAAGGTACCTACTGCCTTGAAAATTGTAGATATTTTATTTTGCTACTGAAGAGATGCATATTTATTTTTGGAATTGTTGTCAAAGGGAGAAAAGAGAGTGGGAGAGACATATCTATTCTACAGAGAGATTCAAGAGCTGAAAAGTCAAGACTGTAGGGAGAGTCTACATGGTGAGTTTTTTTTATACTCACATACTTTATATTCAAGCTAAGGAGAGCTACAAAATTGTTGTAATTGTAGAACAAAAGTTTGGTATTTGTTGTATGTAATTTTATATTCCATATTTCATATTGTGTTTCCATCAATGCTAAAGGGAGAGATTGATGAACTGTAACTTATTATATGTTTGAAGTCATTTGTTGATATTCAACCAAGTTGCAGAAGTAATGATAAACATTATTAGTTAATATATTATCATTGATGTCAACTTATTTGAGTATTATTATGGTGGAAATTATTTGTTATGAATTGAAGATCTGGAGAAAATAATATTTATGTGGTCGGAAAATGTATACATCAAGAGACAGTGAATACCGAGTAAAACACAGTGTATACCGAGCACAATGATAACCGAGCAAGGGATTTCCAACACAAGTATTGATAGAGAAATTTAATCAAACCGAGGTCGACTTAGATGCAGAGCTGGAAATTGATGATATTGAGGTAAAAGATAAAGTTTTTTATTTGTTCAAACATTTATGAAAATTCAATGAAGATCGAACGACAAAGATTAAAACATGTTTTTAACACAACTGCCAAGGATTGATCAAGCGGGAAAATAAACGATGGAGATTAAGTGAAAAAATTTGAAGGATGAAAATTAAATGAGACATGATGTATATATAAGAGACAAGAGATTCATTTTGAATCACACCTAATGCGCACATGCAAATTTTATGCATGACTAATCAAACTGGTTAATTACACAACTAAGCTTTTTTCTACAGACATCACCAAGCAATCAGAGGAAAGAGCATTACCGAGTAGAACAAGTATGAAGTATGAGATGAAATGAAGTGAAAAAATTGATCAAAGGTATTATGTACTTAGTATAGATATGAGTATCTACAAAATAGAGTTGCATTTGAATCAGATCATCACTGTATCAGTTTAATCTCTCTTATAGATAAATCTCTTAACTGAGTAGGATAGTGAAGTCTGTATTATAACATTCCAATTAATGTTGAGTGTTTCTCTTTGATCCCATTGTGAATGCATGGTCAAGAGAGAATTATTAGTTTTAAATCCTCTAACTAGGTCACATTTAACAGTGTGCATTATAACCTTTAACATGGTTGGCTCTTCATCGAGCTCACTTCAGAAGAGTGAAAATATTTGGGTTACTGGTCACAGGTGGTTTTTCCCTTAGCAGGGTTTCCACGTTAAAAATCTATGTGTAAATGTGCATCAATGTTGTGGATTGTTATTTTACTTTAAACTTTACTTTATTGACCTAGATCGGTAATCACAATATTAATTTACTGATACTCGGTAAACACTATTGATGAAAGTTAGATTACAGAATAAATTTTCGCCGAGTTGAATTATATGTTTTAATTTGTTTTGATATACATCTCAAGAAATTTTAGATGATAGGGTAATTTGTGAGGAAACTGATTCTAACTGATTCACCCCCCTCTCAGTTATTCTAACACATAAGGTCTAGTAGAGGAGGAGAATTTACATCATATAAGTTTAATATCTTCTATGAGATATATAGAATTTTAAGAAAATTATTAGCACCAAGGAATCCAGAAAAAATAGAGTAGTTGAAAGGAGAAATAGGATTGTTAATGAGATGGCCAGGACAATGTTAAAATATGTTGATATGTGAAACATTTACTAGAGAGGTATAGTATACATTGTAATTTATCTTCTTAACAATGTATAGATTAGAGTAAATCATACAAAGAATCCCTATGATTGTGCTTCGAAAACTAACCTACTATAACATATTTTAGAGTATTTGGAAGAAAATGCTACATTATGAGAGATGTAGGTAATCTTGTAAAATTTTATGAAAGATTAGATGAAGGTATTTTCTTGGTATATTCTACTACAAGAAATACATATCGATGCTAAAGAAAGTTGTAGAAAGTACAAATATCAAGGAGAATAAAGTATGGGATCAAATTGCCTTTGAAATATAGATTGAATTGGATTAGGTCCATGTGTTACACACAAAGGAGAAAGGAAAGCTCTAAAAAATCATGGTAAAGACCTTAATATGAAGATAAGAGTCAAAAAAAACCCAAAAAGCACCTTCTAGGTATGTTAAAAGAGATCATTTAAAAGAATATATTTTTGGAGATGACGATAAAGGTATTCAGACAATAGAAGAATGACCAAAATAGCTCAGAAATCAAATTATTATTTTATTTCTAAAATAGAACCAATGAATTATGGAAAAGATAGAAAAGAGGAATGTTTGATTAAATCTACAGAAAAAGAATTGAACCAAATATAGAAAAATCAAACATGGGCATTGGTACCCAAACTGGTGGATAAAAATATAATTGGAACAAACTGGGAATTCTGGAACAAGTTGAATAAAGATGGAAAATTTACTAGAAATAAGGAAATATAGGTATGTAAATGTTATACTCAAGTTGAAAGAATATATTTTTAAGAATCTTTTTCTCTAGTTGCTAGTATGGAAGCTATTAGAATATTTTTGGCTTTTGTTGTACATCAAGATTTTATATTTTATCAAATGGATGGTAATTCTATATTTTTTTAAAGAGAACTTAAGAAAGAAGTGTACATCGAATAACTAAATTGTGTTAAACTCTTACAACATGCATACATGGTTTTAAAACTCAAGAAAGAATTTTACGAAAATAAATAAGCACCTAGGGCTTGGTTTGTCGAACTAAAAAATATTCTTGACAACAATAGTTTAACAAAGTTTTGCAGAAGGAAATTTGATATTTTTATTTCTCAAACTAGTTACATTAAATAATTGCTAAAGAAATTTGGAATGAAAGAATAAAAAAAAATAGCAACACCTATGGCTACTAGATGTTAGTTAAGAAAATATGATGAATCTATGGAAGTTGATCATAAATTGTATAGATCTATGATTAGTATAGGCTATTATACTTAACTACTTCAAGACCAAATATTATGCATGCAATCTACTTATTTGCTATAGATAGAGAAAGTCCAAGGCAAACTCATGAGGTGGTAGTAAAAAGGATATTTATATAGTTGAAAGGTACTATGAATTTTGGACTATGGTTCAATAGATATGGTAATTTATCACCAATATATTTTACAGATGCCAATTAGGAAAAAATTGTAACTAATAGAATAAGTACTAGTTGTGGAGGATTAGTTTTAGGAGACAAGATGGTCTCTTGGATGATCCAGAAATAAGACTTGGTTTCACAATCTACCATAGCTCACTAGAATATATTGCAATATTTGGATAATTTGGATAAAGCAAACACTCAAGGATGTGAAATTATTCTTTTGATTAGGGAGTTCCAATAATATGTGATGAAACAAGTGGTATCAATATCTCCAAGAATCTGGTGATGCATTGAAGGGGAAAATAATTTCTATTCAATATCACTTTTGGAAGGAGGAATTTTTTGAGAAGGAAGAGAAGTTGGAATATGTTCCTACCAAGGAACAAATTGCAAAATTTTTTACTAAATCTCTAGAGAATGATTATTTTCATTATCTTAGATAGAAATTGGGGGTTACTATCCCTCCTTTTTTCAAATTAGTTTTATAAGAGGTAGGCATTTTTCTGTAGGGAAAACAATTGCCTATAATTTTCTCTGAGAGTGATGTTATGGCAGGGGGACAAGTGGAAGTGGAAGGTTGCAAGATGGATTACAGAAAGTGGGTATAACTAATAGGGTGATAAATCATGGATATCATTTGTAAAATCAAAAGGGAAGAATTTTTGTTCCCTTTGTCTTTAATGTTAAAGAGGGAGACGAATATTCAAAATATTGTATTATCTTAGTGATCATTGGTATTTTCATCAATTATAAAGGGGGAGATTGTTAGCAATATAATTTGTTTTATCAGTTATGTCAACCTCTAGCATGACATTAATGTTTTCTTTCCAAGGATGGAAGAATGTTAAGACTATGAAGAACATTTTATTGCTTGAGATTGTGATATTGAGTAATAAAGAAGTTGTTGAGATTGTGACATTGCATGATGAAGAAGATTTTAAGAAATTTCTTATGTTGTAGCATTTCTTGATAAAGAATATTTGAAGACATTTTGGAGGCTATGACATTGATTAATGAAGAAGATTTAAATAATCACTGAAGATGTTTTTGATTTTTCTAGAAAATAGAAGTATGATAGGTAAGAGAATGAAAGAAAGTGTATTTGAAGATCTTATTGAAGAATTATTTGAGATGATGACTCCTTTCCACAATAGAATTAATGGTTGGTTATTATGAAATATTGTATTATCATCTGTGCACATCCTCAACTAATCATTTGAGAAAAGATTTGATATATTGTTTAGCTCATAGTGATATTGGTTAATAGGAAGGTTTGGAAAATCTTGAAGAACAGTTCACATTTCTCCACAATGATATTTTAGGGTATGTTATTTTATGGGCTTGGTTATATGGCTTGTAGAATTTTTTAGTTAAAATATATTTTGATGGCTTGTTCCTTATGCGAATATTTTTTGTCACATGCACTATTTTGTTGTCTATGTTGGCTTTTGGTCCATTTATCCATTTCTGATGACTTTACTTGAGCACTATAAGTCTATATAAAGGTTAAGGGAAGATATGAGATCCTTAGGATGATTTTACCATGGAAATTTGTGCTTTTCATCATGCTACATGCTTTAGAGAGTGTCTTGGACTGACTAGTAAACTATTTTTAATGCATTCTTACAGATTATCTTCGGAACTAGATTCATATGAAGTTTAAATGCATATGGATTGATTATATTACTTTAAGTACCTTTTGATGTGTTCATATCCTCTTTATATCCTAGGAATGATTAAGTTAAGTAATATTTTTCAATATGCCCAACTTTGTATTGATAATACTTATACTTTTATGACCAAACTTGGTCTTTTTTTATCTACAAATATGTATATATTCTGACAAAACAAGATGAGATGAGTATTAATATATGTTACATAATTATTCAGATTGTGTGATTCAAGTGTGGAGATGATATTATGCAAACAAGGAAGAACTAAGGTGCATAATGTTAAATAAAAAAGAAGGTTAATACAACAAATGTAGAGATTCATTTTTATATTTATTGTTGGATTTCTGAGTTTCTTATTTAAATGTGTATTTACTATTTCATTGAGGATTATAAAAATCCTTTATAGTTTTCCTAAACTCATGGAGAGAGTGACTACCTTGGATTCTATCTTAAAATATAGTAATCAAATTTTTGCATATAGTGAGTAAATTTCTCACCATGTTTTTTCTCTTATTGATTTTTTCACTTAATTTTTTTGTTTATGTCTATATGAAATTAGTTATCTACTATATGTTAAGTCTTATTTGGAACAATTAATATTTGTGACAGAATTGGTATGTTTTTATTTTTTTTAATTCACCCTCCTCTAATGGTGGGTGGGCACAAGGGCTGCAAGGGTCACTAGCAAGACCTAAGGATGAGACCATGAAGGAAAGAGGAAATATTAGACCTATAAGCTCATTCAAAGATGTAATTTGTCTATTCAAGACATTTGTTTGTATTAAAATACACTTTATTAATGTAATTGCCCAAATTGGCAAAGAAGGCCTAAAGGGTCACTAGAAGGTATAAATGACCTTGGGTGTAGTATTATAGATTTGGGTTATAGATTTTAGGCTTATAAATTTTTTTAACGTAAATGTGGCTTTTAGTTGTCGATTTGACAACTATAGTTGTCAACTTGACAAGATTTTCAACTTTTGTAATAAGTCTAAATAGGAAAAGAGTCAGTTTTGGACTATTAGAATCAGTTTTGAGGGAGTTGGAATTAGTTCCAATGGAAGTTGGTAAATATTTGGGTCTCTAAGAGACATATTTACATTGTAAACGAAAGAGGAAGCACAAGTTTTTTGAAAGTAAAAACATATACAAAGTTTGAAGCAATAAAATGATGTTTTAATTCTCCAATTCTGTGATTTTCTAGAAATACAGTCACTTTCTTTATCTTTTATGCAACCTTAATGTATTTTTTTAGATCTTTTTGATTGGAGGTGTTATAGGAATGAAATAGATTTAATTTACTGGTGGAATCTATGAATTTGGATTTGTATATAAGGAGAACTATGTATTTCATTGAAAATAATCAAAACCCTCTCCTAGGGTAAGCCGAGAGAGTAGAAATGCGATTCCTTGCATATTTTTACATTGAATAAGGAATATTCATGAGGGGTAATGAAGGAAAAAAAAATTTAGACTACCACTATTGATTTGTATAGAAACATGCATTGAGTTCACGTGCGATGGAATCAAAAGAGTGCCTAGTTTGTCACAGAGAGTAGAGGGGGCTAACTATCACAGTCAAAAGTTTGAATGCTTTTCTCATACCTTAAGTGTGTTTTGTCCATGGAGGATTAAGGAGGATGAACGAATATGTGTCTAACACACAGAGTATTCTTGGAGGAGGAATAAGATTCCATTTTGAAGGTAAAGCAATCAAAGTTGGAGAGATAAATATGATTGTCCCTGAATGATAGTATTATGGTAACTTGATTTATTTTGTGTAAGAGTCTAAATGAATTGGATCAGTGGGTTGGAATGGGTATGGAAAGAGTGTAGAAGAGTTTAGAATGATGTCAGGATTTCTTGTAGATGAGAAGAAAAAATAACAATTCTTAGGAGGAATGGGGTATGGTGACTATCCCACTCATGGAGTCATAAGTTGCAAAGTCGTTGTCTTTTGGATAGTCAATTGTATTTTTTGTGTAGACCAGAGGGGTCAAGGGAGAAACCTCTTTGATGAAGGATTAATGGTTCCATTTTTATTTGGGTGAAGGGAATCAAATAGTTCAGTGTCAAGTCTCAATTCAGAGCCTAGTGTGAGTGTGTGTGGACAGTCATAGAAAGTGGAAGAATGCTAGAGCATGAAAGTTCAATGATGAAGAATTTATTTTGGTTGTGAGGCTAGGTGAGTGGATTTAATCTAGATAAATTTAAGGATTTAAAAGGAAGAGTGTGTGTAGATTTTATAGAAGTGGGATAGGGAAATTTGAAGACCTGAGAATCCTTTAGATTGGGAAGTTGCAATTTGGGTGAAGAATCAAATGCTAGGGTGCCTTGAAGAGAAGATTGATCACATGATGTGTGGGATGGTGTGTTACCAATTGATAAGAAGAAATATTTTGGGTGTGATTGGGAATGAATGACAAAGTTCAAACTAAGGAGATCTTGTTCAAAAGTATGTCATGTGGGTTACCTTAAGTCGAACAATTTGGTGCAAGAGCACCTAGACATCACGACATTGCAGGAGATCTTGAGGTATATTTTAAACATAATATGTTAATCCATATGTTTTTATTTGATATTATATGTAATATAATCAAACGTAATCCCTAAGGGCAAAAAAAAATGTAAAAGTGTCATTTAGTTGTCATTTGAGGCCTAGTGGGTCAAAAGTTCAAAATGATGTAACAAAGCCAGAAAAAGGATAAAATAGATGTATTTAGTCATTTGAGGAGTCATATTATGTGTTTGAATGGTTTTTATAAATTCATGAAGTCATTTGTGAAAAAGTGTAAAAGTTGTCAACTTGACAACAAAATGTTGTCAAGCAAAGTTGCACAAATGCAACAAAAAGTGTAAAAATTGGTTTTTTAGGTGGTTAAGTGGTTTTGAACTGTCAAATGGATATAAATATCATTTTATGGTCAAACCAAATAATATTTTGAAGGAAGGAAATATTTTGATACATTTTTGGTGCATTCTATTGTTGTTGTTTTGATTGGTTTTTCAATTTTAGTTTTGGTTCCAAGCCTTGTTCGACCATGTACAGCCTAGAAAAACTATAAATATGAAATGGTAATATATTAGGATGTATTAAATTCCTTATAATTTTTTTTTGGAGTAAGTTCAATCTGTTTTGAGAAAGTTATGGATGTTTTTGTGAAAGTTGTCAACTGTAGATTTGAGGATTCCAGGGAACAGTCATGTTGCAGCGTGTGGTACAAACACATGTGGAAGTTTTAGAGTGTATAAATAGATTCATTAGAAATATATTTGAAGTAAATTTTGTTTACTTTTGATTGGACTCATTTTTATTCATAATTGTGAAAGTTATGATCATGTTAGTGAAAACTGGTTTTAAACAGTCGTCAATGGAGTGGCAGTCAATGATTTCTATTTGTCTCATGATTTAAACAATGGAAAAATATGTATATTAAATTTTTTGAAAATATATTTAGAGAGGGTTAATATTGTTTTTTGTTTTATTTAAAATTAATTTGTAATTGGAAAGTTATATGATGCCCTAGGTGGATTGGGGAAATAAAGTTTCTATTTTATGACAACAAAATGGGTCTCGGTGCATAGAGCGTATCTTTTGATTGAAAGGTTGGATTTGGATAATTTTAAATATGTTTTGAGGAACTTAATTATCTAGATTTATACTAAAGGAATTTTCAATACAATATCATCTTAAAAATTTATAAATAAAATATTGCAAGATAGTTCTGTGTGATAGATTTGAAGTTTATTGTTAAAAGAACCAAAGAAGTATTTTATTGTTGATTATTCTTGTGAAATATTTTCCTCTATTAAATTATTTTAATGATAAAATGAATATTGGATCATAAAGATCCTAGTTTTTGAGATTTTATGTAGGGTTCTTTGCATCAATTGGTATCAGAGCCCACCCAAAGATCTGGGTTGGTTGTTTGTGGTTTGTGTACTTGTTTTGGTTGTAGGGTTAATATCCATCAAAGTTGTAGTAAGGAAGTTATGAAGGTGTATGTGGAAGACCTAAGAAGGGGTCTTGATAATTTCTCCATCAAGATGAATTTGGGTAGAATTTGTAAAGAGAGAAACCCCTAAGAGAAGGTGGTAGTGCTTCTTCCAACAGCTTGGATGGGTAAGATGGCAGTATGTTGGTAGTTTTTTAGCAACAAGAGGTGTGGTGGATTTTTTGCAACCTTTGAGTTGCAGCCATTGATGCTCCATTGACATGGGAATTAGAGAAGAAGATTGAAAGGACATTCTTGTCACCTTAAAATGAAAGTAGATGAGAGAGGAGCCATGTAGAGGAAGAGGTAAATGAAGACACGTGACAAGGTTTTGGTATAATTTGTTTGTAGGTTATTGGTTCCATGTTTCCAAGGGCCTTGGAACCTTTTGAATGTTAGGAGTATTGTGCAAGAGAACCTAGACATCATGATATTGCAGGAGATCCTGAGGGATATTTTAAATTTAATATGTTAATCCATATGTTTGGATTTGATATTCTATTTAATAGAATCAAATGTAATGCCTAAGGGCAAATAAAAAATGTAAAAGTGTTATTTAGTTGTCATTTGAGGCCTAGTGGGTCAAAAGTTCAAAATGATGTAACAAAGCCAGGAAAAGGATAAAATAGATGTATTTAGTCATTTGAGGATTCATATGATATGTTTGAATGGTTTTTATAAAGTCATGAAGTCATTTCTGAAAAAGTGTAAAAGTTGTCAACTTGATAACAAAATGTTGTCAAGCAAAGTTGAACAAATGTAACAAAATGTGTAAAAGTTGGTTTTTTGGTGGTTAAGTGGTTTTGAACTATCAAATGGATATAAATATCATCTTATGGTCGAACCAAATCAGATTTTGAAGGAAGGAAATATTTTGATACATTTTTGGTGCATTCTATTGTTGTTGTTTTGATTTGTTTTTCAGTTTTAGTGTTGGTTCTAGGCCTTGTATGGCCATGTACAGCATGGAAACCCTATAAATATGTAATGGTCAGATATTAGGATGTATTATATTACTTCTGCTTTTTGTTTGGAGTAATTTAAATCTATTTTTAGAAAGTTATGGATGTTTTCTGTGAAAGTTGTCAACTACAAATTTGAGTATTCCAAGGAATAGTCATGTTGCAGCATGTGGTACAAATACATATGGAAGTTTTAGAATGTCTAAATGGATTAATTAGAAATATATGTGAAGTAAATTTCTTTTCTTTTTTATTGGCATCATTATTATGTAGAATTGTGAAAGTTATGATCATGTTAGTGAAAACTGGTTTTAAACAGTGGTCAATGGAGTGGCAGTCAATGATTTCTATTTATCTCATGATTTACACAATGGAAAAATATGTATCTTACATTTTTGGAAAATAGATTCAGAGAGGGATAATATGGTTTTTTTTTAAATTTAAAATAAATGTGTAATCAGAAATTTATATGATTCCCTAGGCGGTTTGGGGAAATAAAGTTTCTATTTTATGACAACAAAATGGGTCTCAATGCAGAGAGCATATCTTTTGATTGAAAAGTTGGATTTGGATAATTTTGAAATAATTTTTGAGGATCCTAATTATCTACATTTCTACCAAAGTAATTTTCAATATGATATTAGGTTAAAAAGTTATGAATACAATATTGTAGGATAGATCTGTGTGACAGATTTGAAGTTGTTTGTTAAAAGAACCAAAGAATTATTTTATTTTTGATTAATCTTGTGAAAGATTTTCCTCTATTAAATTATTTTAATGATAAAATGAAGATTGGATCATCAAGATCCTAGTTTTTGAGAGTTTATGCAAGATGCTATGCATCAATTTGTATCAGAGCCCAGAAAAAGATTTGGGTTGGTTGTTTGTGGTTTGTGTACTTGTTTTGGTTGTAGGGTTATTATCCATCAAAGCTTCAACAAGGAAGTTATGAAGGTGTGTGTGGAAGACCTAAGAAGGGATCTTGATATTTTCTCCATCAAGATGAATTTGGGTAGAATTTTAAAAGAGAGAAACCACTAAGAGATGGTGGTAGTGCATCTTCCAAGGTCTTGGAAGGGTAAGATGGTAGTATGTTGGTAGTTGTGTAACGACAAGAGGGTGGTGGATTTTTTGGAACCTTTGAGTTGCAGCCATTGATGCTCCACTGACAGGAGCATTAGTGAAGAAGATTGAAAGGATAGTCCTGTGTCCTTGACAGGAAAGTAGATGAGAGAAGATGCATGAAGAGGAAGAGGTAAATGAAGACAAATGACAAGTTTTTGGTATAATTTGTTTGTAGGTTATTGGTTCCATGTTTCCAAGGGACTTGGAAACTTTTGAAGGCTGGGAGTATGGTGCAAGAGAACCTAGACCTCATGAAATTGTAGGAGAT
The DNA here is from genome assembly GCA_018584345.1 of Thuja plicata. Lineage (NCBI taxonomy): Eukaryota > Viridiplantae > Streptophyta > Pinopsida > Cupressales > Cupressaceae > Thuja > Thuja plicata. The sequence goes on from MU226986.1 coordinate 3,399,841, forward strand.
CCTCAGGGATATTTTAAATTTAATATTTTAATCCATATGTTTGTATTTTATATTCTATTTAATAGAATCAAATGTAATGCCTAAGGGCAAATAAAAAATGTAAAAGTGTCATTTAGTTGTCATTTGAGGCCTAGTGGGTCAAAAGTTCAAAATGATGTAAAAAAGCCAGGAAAAGGCTAAAATATTTGTATTTAGTAATTTAAGGAGTCATATGATGTTTTTGAATGGTTTTTATAAAGTCATAAAGTCATTTGTGCAAAAGTGTAAAAGTTGTAAACTTGACAACAAAATGTTGTCAAGCAAAGTTGCACAAATGCAACAAAAGGTGTAAAAGTTGGGTTTTTAGATGGTTAAGTGGTTTTGAACTATAAAAATGGATATAAATATAATTATATGGTCAAACCAAATCATATTTTGTAGGAAGGAAATATTTGGATACATTTTTGGTGCATTCTATTGTTATTGTTTTGATTGGTTTTTCAGTTTTACTATTGGTTCCAAGCCTTGTACAGCTATGTACGGCATGGAAACCCTGTAAATATGTCATGTTAAGATATTAGGATGTATTAAATTCCTTCTCATTTTTTTTTTGGAGTAATTTTAATCTATTTTGAGAAAGTTATGGATGTTTTTGTGAAAGTTGTCAACTACAAATTTGAGGATTCTAGGGAACAGTCATTTTGTAGCATGTGGTACAAACACATATGGAAGTTTTAGAATGTCTAAGTGGATTCATTTGAAATATATGTGAGTTAAGTTTTGTTTCCTTTTGATTAGCATCATTTGTATGCAGAATTGTGAAAGTTATGATCATGTTAGTGAAAACTGGTTATAAATAGTCGTCAATGGAGTGGCAGTCAATGATTTATATTTATCTCATGATTTACACAATGGAAAAATATGTGTCTTACATTTTTGGAATGGGGAAATAAAGTTTCTATTTTATGACAGCAAAATGGGTCTTGGTACAGAGAGGATATATTTTGATTGAAATGTTGGATTTGGATAATTTTGAAATATGTTTTGAGGAACCTAATTATCTACATTTCTGCAAGAGGAAATTTCAATATGATATCAGGTTAAAAAGTTATGAATACAATATTGTAGGATAGATCTGTGTGACAGATTTGAAGTTGTTTGTTAAAAGAACTAAAGAAGTATTTTATTGTTGAATAATCTTGTGAAAGATTTTCCTCTATTAAATTATTTTAATGATCAAATGAAGATTGGATCATCAAGATCATATTTTTTGAGAGTTTATGCAGGATGCTTTGCATTAATTGGTATCAGAGCGAAGAAAAATATTTGGGTTGGTTGTTTGTGGTTTGTGTACTTGTTTTGGTTGCAGGGTTATTATCCATCAAAGCTGTAGTAAGGAAGTTATGAAGGTCTATGTGGAAGACCTAAGAACAGGTCTTGATATTGTCTCCATCAAGATGAAGTTGGGTATAATTTGCAAAGAGAGAAACCACTAAGAGAGGGTGGTATTGCATCTTCCAGGGTCTTGGATTGGTAAGATGGTAGTATGTTGGTATTTGTGTAGAAGCAAGAGGTGTGGTGGATTTTTTGGAACCTTTGAGTTGCAGTCATTGATGCTCCACTGACAGGGGCATTAGAGAAGAAGATTGAAAGGAAAGTCTTATTTCCTTGAAAGGAAAGTATATGAGAGAAGATGCATGAAGAGGAAGAGGTAAATGAAGACAAATGACAAGGTTTTGGTATAATTTGTTTGGAGGTTATTGGTTCCATGTTTCCAAAGGACTTGGAAACTTTTCAAGGCCGAGAGTATAGTGCAAGAGCACCTAGACACCACGACATTGTAGGAGATCCTGAGGGATATTTTAAATGTAATATGTTAATTTGTATATTTGGATTTGATATTCTATTTAATAGAATCAAATGTAATGCCTAAGGGCAAGTGAAAAATATAAAAGTGTCATTTAGTTGTCATTTCAGGCCTAGTGGGTCAAAACTTCAAAATGATGTAACAAAGCCAAGAAAAGGCTAAAATAGATGTATTTAGTCATTTGAGGAGTCATATGATGTTTTTCAATGGTTTTTATAAATTCATAAAGTCATTTGTGAAAAAGTGTAAATGTTGTCAAGCAAAGTTGCACAAATTGAACAAAAGGTGTAAGAGTTGGTTTTTTAGGTGGTCAAGTAGTTTTGAACTGTCAAAAGGATATAGATATCATTATATGGTTGAAAAAAATCAGATTTTTAAGGAACTGCATATTTTGATACATTTTTGGTGCATTCTATTGTTGTTGTTTTGATTGTTTTTTAGTTTTAGTGTTGGTTCCAGGCCTTGTACGGCCATGTACGGCCTGGAAACCTTGAAAATATGTAATGGTCAGATATTAGGATGTATTAAATTCCTTCTCCTTTTTTTTTGGAGTAATTTAAATCTATTTTGAGAAAGTTATGGATGTTTTTGTGAAAGTTGTCAACTGCAGATTTGAGGATTCCAGGGAAGAGTCATGTTGCAGCGTGTGGTACAAACACATATGGAAGTTTTAAAATGTCTAAATGGATTCATTAGAAATATGTGTGAACTAAATTTCATTTCCTTTTGATTGGCGTCATGTTTATGCAGAATTGTGACGTTATGATCATGTTAGTGAAAACTAGTTTTAAATAGTCCTCAATGGAGTGGTCGTCAATGATTTCTATTTATCTCAAGATTTACACAATGTAAAAATATATATCTTAAATTTCTTGAAATTTGATTCAGATAGGGTTAATATGGTTTTGGTAGTATTTAAAATTAATGTGTAATCAGAAATTTATATGATTCCCTAGGCGGATTGGGGAAATAAAGTTTCTATTTTATGACAACAAAATAGGTCTCGGTGAAGAGAGCATATTATTTTATTGAAATGTTGGATTTAGCTAATTTTGAGATATGTTTTGAGGAACCTACTTATCTATATTTCTACCAAAGTAAGTTTCAAGATGATATCAGGTTAAAAAGTTATGAATACAATATTGCAGGAGAGATCTGTGTGACAGATTTGAAGTTGTTTGTTAAAAGAACCAAATAAGTATTTTATTGTTGATTAATCATGTGAAAGATTTTACTCTATTAAATTATTTTAATGATCAAATGAAGATTGGATCATCAAGATCCTAGTTTTTGAGAGTGTATGCGGGATGCTTTGCATCACCTTTCTATAAGGCCTTAAGTAGAGTCTAATTCCTTAAGAGGTTCAAAGCTTTGGCGAATCCCTTGGGTTGAGTTGGGCTCCTTGGAGGATTATAGGAAGGATTTGCATCATCTTATAAACTAGTAGTGTGCAACATCCTCAATCATATCTCTGACAAAATGATATTAAACATCAATTTTCCACATACTTGCATGAAAGGGTAGGTCCTTTGCTAAGAAGATTGTACTCTAACTATATCACAATAAAATATTATTTATCCTTATATTAAAATATCAAAACACAGTCTATTAATCCAAATGGCCTCATTATAAGAATGAATAGCTATTATATACTCATCTTTAGTAGCAAAAAAAGTAACAATATCCTATCTCTTACTCATCTATCTGATTGCACCACAAAATTATGCAAACACATAAGCACGGGTGGATATTCTGCTATCAATGTCAGTTACCCAATCCAATTTTAGATAACCATGAATATCAAGGGAAATTATGTATCCTATAATATTACCATGGTATCACAATGAATAATCTAACATACCCTTCGAATATTTTAAGGCTCTTTTAACTGCATGATAACGAAGTCTACCATGACAAGAGATAAATCTAAAAATAAATCCCATTGCTTGGGAAATGTCTAGTTTATTAAAGGCCATTGAGTACATAAAAATTCTAACTACTCTCTACCAAGGTACTCTTATCATGTCTTCCATCTCTAACAGGGATGTAGGAAAATCTAAAATAGAAAACAATATTTCAACTATAAAAAGAACACACAATGGTCTACAATTTTTCATGTTGAACTTTCTCAAACTAAGTTCACATACTTACTCTGGCCCTGGTGGAACCCATGTCTACAAAGCAATTTGTATCGATGATTATTCAAGGAAGTAACTCTTTATATATATTTACTTATCTTTTATAGTTTTTTTTATTCTCTATCATCTTTGTCTTAACGAATTATTATTCTATCCTTTTCCTTCACTTTCTTATTTCTCATGGCTTAATGTTTTAGGAGTCTTCTTATATTCTAGTTCTTGAAACATTTTATTGAAGCTCCTTTTTCACTAGATGAATCTAGGAATTTAATTTTGTAACTTTCTCTCCTTAGGGATAAAGAATAATTACAATTAATCTTGGAAGTGCCTTTTTTAAAAAAGTTAAAGTTTTATGTAATACTTTCATCTAAATAATAATGCACTTAAGGGATTTCACATATCTTATTGTTGCCTTAAAATCCTTAATCCATCTAGGCAGTAGAAATAATTAGAGTACAATCAAACCTCAGAGGTAATATTTTGCAAGCTGGGAATTGTAACTTTGATTTAATGATGCTCACAAATGTTCTAACAAGTAGATTCTACAAAAGGGTTATTTCTAATATGCCTATCTAAAGTTTTGACTTTTATGTCATTAATTATAATTCAAGGCAAAATAAAACTACAGTGGTGTGTTATTTCCTATATATTTATTTGATTATTGATGAAAATAAGTCTTTTAAACGAAATATAAGAGCTAATTTAAAGAGAGAACCTAAAATATTAAAAACTTATGTAATATATAAACAAGAAATTGCGTTATAGATTTGGTTCATTTCTATTTCCTATGATTAATTATTACTATATGAATCTCATCTTATCTTAATGGTTTTTATCTATTTAAAAGAATCAATGTTAAAAATATTATTATAATTATCCATATTGCAAGTTGATCATTATTTAAGCATTGCATCATGGTAAAGAAACATGGTAGGAAAAAGACAAAGACCTTTGATGACTTTTTAATTATTATGTGGAATTTTAAAATGATTATAACATTTTATTTCACTTAGGGTTTTATTATATTAGACTATTGGACCTTCACATGCAAGCTACCAAGGTGGTGAACATGGTGGATATATTAGACGCCCAATAGTACAGATTCTTGATGTTGGGACAAGTAGTTACCTGCAAACATTGTGAAAAGGGGGTCGCAGAGGGATCATCATCGATCAACTTTGCCTTTGCTTGTCATTGAGATTCCTATTTGGAATTCAATTGGTGATTGTAGTTTTGAGATCAGCGGCACCAATCTATGCTTGGATTGGAGTACAACAACAATGATATAATTCCAGCATACATAAGGAGTAGCAACAATCATTCCTAGTGATCATAAGATGGGTGACAACTTCTGAGTTTGGTGCCAATGTTATTATATGCCACTTTATAAACACCGACAGTATCGTATTCTATCAAATAGCATCACCATAGAGGTGACATCTTCATATCAATTTACAACCATCAGAGAATGTTCTTGCAACACAATTAGAGGAAGTAACATCATCAGAGATTGAAATATCCATAGCTCGTAGTATAACATTGATTTTGATAATCATAGATCCAACAATTACAACATCTTTGCATTTTTTGCACCTACATCTGAGTTACATATCAGATGCAATAATCAGAGTTCATAGCAGACATAACATACTAAACTCATCTCAGAGATTGTGCACTATAGAATGCATTATTAAATCCATTGACTCCAACGTACTATGCAGAGATTGTAAATAAAACCATGACTGGTTATATGATTTGACTACCATCATGATGCTGACCTATTATCAAAGATGTCAACTTAGACTTAATACAAAGAGATTATTGAGTTACTATTACAAGATCAAAGCAGTTAGTACTTGAGTACTTGTTATCAAATGAGGATGATCAAACATTGAATTGTTTGTAATCTTTAAACATTCGGTTATGGGTTAGGTTTTGTTAGGAAATGTTGTGATGATCCAATGCACCCTTTGAGTTTCATATTTATATGGATAACAAAATTAACATGAGAGGGAGAGGATTGATTGGATATAGTCAGATGGGAATAGCTAGATCAAATACTACAAACATAAATTCAATGTATCCGTTTTCATAATCAAGTAGAGATAAGTCTATTTTTCTTTCATATGCACAATTATTTCATTATTATTTTACAATCAGTCCTTTAGATAAATCAATAAGAACTTCTTTAAAGTGATTGTTTGATGTGCATACTCTCTATTTTAGTTTATATTTTGTATTATCAATTGGTTTTTTCTCATTTTCGCATGGTTAAATTTTGTTGATTGAGGCCTTGGTCAATCGGTTCATCATTTGAGAAATAATACCTAATTGAAATATTTATGAACTTATTTTAGGTTGTATGTGTATTTCATAACACCTTTAAAGTGATAAGTTTTGTTTGCAAAATTGTCTCTGAAGTTGAACGCAAGATTAAAATAATATTGACTCTATTGCCCATAGTTGAATAAAGCACTGATCTTTCTTGTTTATTGAATTATGGTATACAGTTTCATTGTTTAATGTTTTGAAATACTATATTCATTTTCTCTATCCAGTTTATATCTTAAATCTATCAAGCATTCTTTAAATTTCTTGCAACATTACATTTGAATATTTTAATAATACATTGCTTTCAATTTTGTGATCTTAATTGTACTTTGAAATACTTTGAGAGAAAGAATTTTGAAATATAAGTTATCTACTCTAAAAATCCCTTAAAAGACTTGAAAGACAAGTTTAGGATATAGGCCTACCAGCCTTGGTTTTGCAGAGCCAAAATTGCAGAAGGTTGATATTTGGACTAAGTTGAAACCTTGTTTGTTGGAAAATCGCCTATTTCTCTCATCATTGGATAGGAAAAATCCATAGGAAATCCAATCTATCAATTTGAGCACCAACATATTGGTGAATCTACTGGGAAACGAGTTGCAAGTAAACTTTACAAGTATTTTTTTTTAGACCAGCATAGAGATTCATTTAATTAAGACATTGTGGTGAGTTACATAATTCATATTTTGTTTAGAATTAATATTTTAATTCAGCTTTTAATCTTTTCTTCTTTATTAAAATATCTTAATAATCGTCATTACTCAGATTTTGAAAAATTATGATTTTATATTTTCAAGTATAAAGAAGTGGATATATTAGTAATATCATTAAAAGATTTTAAATCTGATATAATAGAGCTTCTAATTCCTATTAATGTTCTCATTGTTTAAGATTTATATATTTAAAATAGCTTCTATTCAGATTTTTGTAGCCTATACTCTGCTGAGGAAGAACCTAAATCAATTATTTTTATTTCCTTCTAAGAAGAGGGTGGCGACTCTACGAATTTAAAGAAATGATAAATTTGGTCACATAATTTTGTTATTAACAATTTTTATATGGGGAAGAAGATCCTTGCATCCAGATCAACTTGAATTAGACTTGAGTTTGAGGAAAGGGAGGACTTCAAGTGTAAAGATGTGTTATGTACCTCATATGATATATCTTGATAAGGATGATCAAGAGTATGCTTGTGAACAATTCTCTAATTCAAGCCATCATAGTCATGAGAGCAATGATGAAAATTGTAATCCTTTTTTTCAAAGTAATAGAGGAGGACATGAGTCTCGACTTGATCCAAATCAGGAAATGACTGAAAAGGATAAAAGAATTAACAAATGGGATGTTGTATTTTGGGAGATGGCCAATGCATGATCAGAAGATGAAGAAATGGTTAGGGCTCTTAAGAGGAAGCCATAAGAGATACTAAGGAAAATAGGAATAACAAGAAATACAATTAGATCACCAAGAGATAAAGAAACTCGTAAGGATGATAGAAATGGAGTTTAGAATCCTCCTCATAGGAAGAACAATGGGAATGTGTTTAACAATTATCATACCAACCCCTTGTTCAAACCAGATAATAGAGGAAGACTTGAGAAAGACAACAATGATTGGGAAAGAAGAGATCATCAGGGACAGTGGAACAATGGAGAACATTACAACCACAATAACATGGTGGATCGTAACACATATGAGCAACATGAACAATATAGACATCAAAGTAATGGAAGGATGTATAGTGGATATCAAAATAATAGGGATCAGAATTATGGTTCAAGGGATTATAATACCAATTTAGATTTTGAACCAAGAAACAATCAAAGGTTTCATAATGAAAATAGGCAGAATCAAAGACATGTAACCATCAATGAAAACATAAATAATTATAGAGAACCAATGGTTTCTGATAGATACAAATAGTTAAATTTTTATGGCATAAGGGGATGTCCTAATGACATAAAGAATGAATTAAGGAGTGCAATTCCGAAATGTTTAGGGAATGGGTTAGAATCAGCTGAAGTACATTGTATAAATTTGAAAAATGTTATCAAAGAATTTAATGAATTCAACGACAATGTATACATGAAACTATTTTCTCAATCCCTCATAGAAGATGCAATAGAATGGTTCATAAGTCTGCCAGATAGATCCATATTTTTAGTAATAACTGAGAGGGGGGGTGAATTAGTGGCCTCAAGAGTATTCCAATAATCAACCCTTAAAACTTAGTACCACAAAATTATACATCTAGTTATCTTCAATCCTATAATATGAATGCCTCAAAATACTTATATCAATTTACTAGTATTGGGAATGCTTTATAAAACCTTCTACTATAAATTTACCAAATAGTAGTTTGTTAATTTACTAAAAGATAGTAAATTATCTAGAGTATAACGATCGATCCAATTAAGTTAAGTGTAATGCAAAATACTAAAGTAATGACTCATAAACACATTGAAACATAGATTTTTAATGTGGAAACACTTTTAAGGGAAAAACCACTTGGGACCGGTAACCCAAGATTTTCACTCTTCTAAAGTGAGCTCGGTGAAGAGCCAACCCTGTTAAAGGTTACAAACACACTGTTACATGTGACCTTGTTAGAGGATTTAAAAGTTTAGTCTCTCACTTGATATCGGGCATCTCTATGCTACCATCCTTGATCAAACACTCACTTGGCCTGTCAATAGGTATTTGGTATCTCATGCTATCTTCATGATCAGAATTTTTGATACTCCATTGGATGTATCTCAATATAAAAAGGATATTTAAATCTTGTTCAGTTAAGAGACTTTATGAATCAATGGTTAAACTGAAATAGTATGATATGTTCATATATACAACTTATACTTGCAGATTTTTAGATCTACAGTAATCTCACAAAACTATTCTAAGAAATATAGCTCTGTTTATACGTTTGTCCACTTTGATTTTGCTCAGTGATGGTGTGCTCTGTTGCTCGGTGTCTGCAAAATTCTTTAGCTCTTTCCTTAGCTTGGTGATTAGTACTGTATGAAGTTGATCTTGATTAGTTTCTCCTTAGAATCCTCTTGCTCATTCGTTCACCCACACCACTTCATAATGAATTGAGTTGTCTCTTTATAGACATGATATCCCTGTTGTTAGGTTCTTGATCTTATTGATCTTGGCGTGATCCATAATTCTCTCCAATTATGTTTAAAGAAAAACTCTTGTTTTATCTTGTTGAGATCTTCTTGCCAACTTGACAAATCATCTTTAAATCAATTACTTATCTCTGGATTATCTTGTCGATAAAAACAATGATAACTACTAGTTAACTCTATATTTAGCTCTACCAACTAGATATTTTGTCACTTCTAAACTCTAGTTATTTTTAGTTTTAACTCTGATAGTGTCGGTCAACACTCGAGTTCTTCTCGGGCTTGTAATTGGTTTACACTATGTTTCTAGCCGTCGGGTTTGCTTGTGATTCTACTCATCAGTAAAGCTCATTAGTTTTCTTTCTCAGGAATCATTGTAACTTGACTATCGGTGATCTCTATTCGTCGGGATCCACTGACCGTTGGTGTTTGTAGTCACAATGTGAATGCTTGTCTTTTATGCATTACAAAAAGCATAATCTTTATCTCTCTGATCCTCTGAACTCTTTGACACTTTGATTATAACCTATTAGATTATATCAAGTTGACATCAATGACAATACAATCCATTAACTTCTTTAATGTCTTACATTATCCTTCTATATTTGGTGATCAACTTAACATCTTCAAACATTCAATTAGTTTTATGTCATCAATCTCTCCCTTTAGCATTGATGGCAACATACTACATTATCATACTATACTATCACTAGTACAATATGAAATATAAAATTTCATCAAGCTTGCCTAATGTAACTATTACAAATGTCTAGCTCTTGTTAAGCTCAAAAATAGCTTAGATTTGTTTCTTGCAGAGTGGTTGTCTTCAATCTTTAATCCCTTCACTGGATAGATGTACCATCTGATATCTTTGTTCTGATATGTGCTCTACCTTGACTGTTCCTCTTCTTGATAATCTCTTTTTCCTTTGACAACATTCTTTCTCTTGTCTGAACTTTGTCCCTTTGTTACTTCTCTCCCTTAGATGGATATTTCATATGTAATCAATTTCTCTCCTATATAATATTGATTAACTCTTCCTTTCCAATTCTTAGAAACTTCTCTTTATGGATAATGTTATAATCTCTGATTTTATCATCTCTCCTTTTGATAATGAGATCATCTATCCCTAATGGTAATTCTCCCTTTTATATGATAATGAGATATTTCTCTCCCTTTGAAAACAATGCCAAATAAAAATAATTCTCTTTATTTTATCATCTATATCATATTCCATTCCTTTGCATAATATATTCCTTGAATTTCCCTATCCATCAGCAATACAATGTCTAATTTTTGGTGCAGATATGTACCTTGCAATGTACAGATGTATCTTTTTCTATCCATCTCAGTGTTTGCATCAACATGACTGATCTTGAGAAGTGGTATAGGCAGATGCAACCTCCTAATTAGATTACTGACCGATAGACAAGGGTTGAACCCCTAGTCTCTGTCTTATATACTCAAATGTATCATTTGGTAATGGCTTGGTAAATATGTCAACTAATTGTTCCTTTGATTGAACATATTATAGTGTCACTTCTTTTTCTTGCACTTTTTCTCTTAGATAGTGATACTTGATAGCAATATGCTTAGCCTTAGCATGCATGATTCGATTCTTAGAAATGTTTACTTTACTAGTATTATCACAATAGACAATTACTAGTTCAAGGATCTTCATATGCATACCTTCCAATAATTGTTTGATCTATGCAATATTTGAGCAATTTGTAGAAGCAACCACATATTCTGCTTCTACAATTGACTGAGAGATGCATCCTTACTTCTTGCGTATCCATGTGGCAATTCTGTCACCCATGAAGAATGCTCCTCTAGTTGTGCTCTTTCGGTCATCAATGTCTCCAGCCCAATCAACATCTGTATAGACTTGCAACTCAAATTTTCCTTCTCTTTTATACCATAATCCATAGTCCCCGATGTTCTTTAGATATCTCATAATTTTTTTGATAGCAGTCATAGGTGATTCTTTGGGATTAGCAAAGAATCTTGCAACTATCGCCACTGCATGTGCTATATCTTGTCTGGTGTGAACAACATACATCAGTTTTCCAATCATTGATCTATATAAGGTATAATTTACCTCATTTTTATTATCTTCTTTTCTCAGCTTGCATCCAGTAGCCATAGGTGTTCCAACTCATTTGGAATCTTCCATCTTGAATATCTTTAGCACTTCCTTGATGTATTTGGACTGAGTGATGTAAATGACTGCATCTTGTTGAAGAATCTATAGACCAAGAAATAATTTGATCTCAGCAAACATAGACATTTCAAATTCTTTGCTCATTTCATTAGCAAAGGATTTGCATAACAATTCATTCCCTCTAAAAATGATATCATCAACAAAAATTTCTGCAATCAGAATATTACCATCAATATCTTCTTTTAAGTATAGATTGCTATTTTCACTTGTTCTAACAAATTTTATGCTAATGAGATATGAGTGGAGTCTTTCATACCAAGATCTTGGTGCATGTTTCAATTCATACAAGGCTTTGTGTAGTCTACATACCATGTTTTTCTTGTCTGGATCAACAAACCCTTCTGGTTGTTCAATGTATACCTCTTCTTCCAATATTCCATTTAGGAATGCAGATTTGACATCCATTTGGTATACCTTGAATCCTTTAAATGAAACATAAGGAAGTAAGATTTTAACTCCTATTCTAGCAACGACTGAAAATGTTTCACCATAATCAATACCTTCTTCTTGTGCATATCCCTTGCATACTAATCTTTCTTTGTTTCTAGTGACTTATTGATTCTAATTCAGCTTGTTTATTAATATCCATTTGGTACCGATGACATTCTTGTCATCTGGTCTCAGTACTATTGTCCATGTATTGTTCTTCTTAATCTGTTCTATCTCTTCATTCATAGCATTGACCCATTCTTCATTCTCAAGTGCATTGTAAACAGATTTAGGCTTAAAATCACAAAGTAAACATCTGGTGTTAAGTGACTTACTTCTTATTCTTGTTCCAGCCTTCTTATCTCCTATGATTTGATTCTATGGATGATGTCTTCTGACATACTTGGCAAGTTTTGGATCAGCTCTGTGTTCATCATTCTGATTATCTTCTTCAACTTCACTTTCATCTCCATTTTTTCGGACCATCATCTTGAGTATTATCTTGATCATTGGTAATTGCAGCCTGATGCTTAGGTGCAATGTTTTGATGCTCAGGAGCCACATACTGTTGCTTGGGTAGAGTGTCAAGTTCTATATAAACAAACCTGTTGTAGTCCTCTGGTTCCTTTTTTCTTTCCTTGTCATAATTTTCTACAAATTAATCTATTTTCACATTTGCACTTTCAATGATTTTGTTAGATGACTTGTTAAGACATTTATAAGCCTTTCTTTTGGTTGAATACCCTAGGAAGATACCTTATTCACTTTTGCAGTCAAATTTTCCATTTCTATCATCCTTCAATATATAACATTGAATACCAAAGATTCTGAAGTAACTTACATTGGGTGTATGACCATACAAAATCTCATAGGGTGTCTTCTTTGTTTCCTTCTTCAATTTTATGTTGTTTAGTGTGTAGACAACATTACTGAAATCTTCCCTCCAAAATGTTTGATTGATTCTCTTATCAATCATCATTTTCATTGCACAGTCAACAATTGATCTGTTTCTCATTTCAACAATTCCATTTTGTTGTGGTGTCCTTGGTGCAAAAACCTATATTTTAATTCCATGCTCATTGCAATAGTTAGTAAATTATTTTTAAGTAAATTCCCCTCCTATATCTGACCTTAAGCATTTCAATTTCTTTTCACTTTGTTTTTCTACCATTTCTTTGTACCATTTAAAAATATTAAATGATTTTAATTTATCTTTTAAAAACATGACTTTCATCATTCTAGAGAAATCATCAACAAAGAGAATGAAATACATATCTCCATAGTAGCTCTCTGACCTTGTCGGTCCACATAGATCTGTATGGACTAATTCTAGAATTGCACTAGATTTTTAGGTTTTGCTCTTGAAACTAGACTTTGTCATCTTACATTTTTTACAATTCTTGTACATGATATGCTTGGGCTTAGTCATTGTCAATAATCCTCTAACATTCCTTTTGTTTCTTATCTTTATCATGTTGTCAAAGTTCACATGGCAAAATATTTTGTGCCACAACCATAAGTCTTTTTTTCTAGCCATGAAACAAGTGGTTTTACTATCATCAAGATAGAAAATGTTACCTCTTGTCTAGTCACAGGTACCAATCAACCTTCCTGATTCAATGAAGATCTTTGCCTTCTTATTTTCAAATGCTACTCTGTGACCTGAATTGGTCAACTGTGAAACACTTAGCAAATTTTAATTTAGTCTTTTAACCCAGTAAGCATTTTCACATTTTACCAGGTTATTCAGCATTATGGTTCCTTTACCTTCAACTGGACAAGGTGTATCATTTCCCATTCTCACTGAACCACCATTATAGTATTCAAAAGTCTCAAACTTTTTTTATCACTGGTCATATGGTGAGTGCAGCCACTATCTATGATCCAGACATCATTTTTACTAACTTTAGATATGAGTGCAATTTCTACATACCTTTCTTCATCTTCAGTTGAATCATCCTTCATGGCTAGAAATACAATCTCAATGTCCTCTTCTGATTTTTTTTCAGTGTCATCATCTTTGTTCTCAGCTAAGTAACAAGCTTTCTTCACTTTGTCCTTGTAGTCTCGGGTATCTCTCTTGTTGGATTATTGGTTGCTCCAGTATTCTCTATTATCACCTTTATCAAACTTCTTCTCATAAGGTCTATCATTTCCTCTATCATCTTTTCATCAATTTGGACATCTTGCAGCAAAGTGTCCAACCTCTTTACAATTGAAACATACAAGTGGTAATTTACCTTTGTATCTACCTTTGCCTCTCTGCAGTCTTCTAGCCATTAGTGCTTACATCTCATCAAGTCCTTGATCCTCATTATCACTATCACTATCATTTCTAATAGCATGTCTATGACTTGAGTTACTTGTCTTTAGAGAAGATTTGAATGCAGGTTCTATGGATGGTAAGACACTATTTTCAAATTTATTCATCTCACATGAAATTAGTATACCAATCAGACTATCTAGAGTAACTTTATTGTTTGCAAATACTCTCATTTCTTGAATAGCAGAAAGTCTAATAACATAAACAGGAAATAAGGTTCTTAAGATTTTTCTTACCACTATATCCTCTTCAAGTAAACCTCCAATTCCTCAGATAGCATTTACTATCTCTTTGATTCTACAGCTATACTGAGTAATGTTTTCTCCTTCTTTCATCCTTAGGTCATCAAACCTCCCTCTTAGGCTTTTTGCCTTTTCTCTGATTACATTGGCATCTCCTCCATGTAAAATCTTCAACTTATCCCACATTTTCTTTGCAGAGGTGTGGGTTTTGACATCTTCAAACTCAACATCAGAGAGTGATGATGCAAGTTCTATCATCATGCAGTTATGCTCATGCTTGTCTCTTAATTGCTCAAGAGTATGAGGTCCTGTAGGAAACACATATTTAGTATCTAAGTATTGAACAATATAATTTCCAATACCTCATAGGTGGAGTCTAATTATTCTTTTCCATGATGCAAAGTTGTCTTTATTCAACTTAGGCACATCTCGTATGTTCATGTTGTGATCTTTTGATTGAGCTGTTAAAATCCTTTTCTAAGCACACAAGCTCTGATACTAATTGTTAGTAATGACTAAGAGGGGGGTGAATCAGTGGCCTCAAGAGTATTCCAATAATCAACCCTTAAAAATTTGTACCACAAAATTATACCTCTAGTTATCTTCACTCCTATAAGATGAATGCCTCCAAATACTTATATCAATTTACTACTGCTCGAAATCCTTTGTAAAAACTTTTACTCTAGATTTAGTGAATAGTAGTTTGTTAATTTACTGAAAGATGGTAAATTATCTATAGTATAATAATTATAATAATTAAGTTAAGTGTAATGAAAAACACTAAAGTAATGACTCATAAGCACATTGACACATGGATTTTTAACGTGGAAAACCTGTTAAGGCAAATACCAATTAGGACCGGTAACCCAAAATTTTCACTATTCTGAAGTGAGCTCGGTGAAGATCCAACCCTGTTAAAGGTTACAAACACACTGTTATGTGTGATCCTGTTAGAGAATTTAAAATTTTAGTCTTTCACTTGATATCGGGCATCTCTATGCTACCATCCTTGATCAAACACTCACTTGGCCTGTCAATAGGTATCTAGCATCTCATGCTATCTTCATGATCAAAATTTTTGATACTCCAATGGATGTATCCCCATATAGAAAGGATCTTTAAATCCTGCTCAGTTAAGAGAATTTTTGGATCAATGGTTAAACTAAAATAGTATGATATGTTCACATATATAACTTATACTTGCAGATTTTTAGATCTATTGTAATCTAACAAAACTATTATCATCAATATAACTCTATTTATACCTTTGCTCCACTTTGATTTTTCTTGGTGATGTTGTGCTCTATTGCTCGGTGTCCACATAATTATTTATCTCTTTCCTTAGCTTGTTGATTAGTACTGTATCAAGTTTTTCTTCATCAGTTTCTCTTTAGCATCCTCTTGTTCATTCCTTCACCCACACCACTTTGTTAGGAATTGAGTTGTCTCTTTATAGACGTGATATCACATTTGTTAGGTTCTTGATCTTCCTTATCTTGGCATGATCCACAATTATCACCAATTATATTTAAAGAAAAACTCTTTTTTTATTTCACTGAGATCTTCTTGCCAACTAGACAAATCATCTTTAAATCAATTACTTATCTCTGGCTTATCTTGTTGATGAAAAACATGATAAATACCAGTTAACTCCATATTTAGCTCTACCAACAAGATATTTTGTCATTTATGAACTCCGTTTATTTTATTTTTTAACTCTTTGATAGTGTCGGTCAACACTCTAGTTTTCCTCGGGCTTCTCTGTTGTTTTACACTATGTTTCTGGCCGTCAGGTTTTCTTGTGATTCTTCTCATCGGTAATGCTTGTTAGTTTTCTTGCTTGGGCATCATTGTAACTTGAATTTCGGTGATCTCTATCCGTCGGGTTCCACTGACCGTCGGTGTTTGTAGTCACAATGTGAATTCTTATCTTTTATCCATTACAGAAATCATAATCTTTATCTCTCTGATCCTCTAAAGTCTTTGACACTTCGATTATAACCGATTAGATTATATCAAGTTGACATGAATGACAATACAATCTATTAACTAATTTAATGTCTTGCATTATCCTTCAACATTTTGGTGATCAAATTAACTTATTTAAACATTAAATTAGTTACATGTCATCACATATCTATTTGGGATGAATTTGTAAATCAATTCATGGAATATGTCGGTGATCAGAATGATACTTCTTTTGCTTGACATGAATTGACATGTATGAAGAAAAATGAGAATGAATATGTAGCTAAATTTAATAAAATATTCAATAAAGTTCTAAATATGATTCCAAGAGATGTTAAACCCGTTGATGCATTTTTCATTAATTTTTATATGGGTACCTTTGATAGAAAGACAAATTATGAAATCAGATCTCATAAACCTGTTACTTTAGCACATGCTCTCAAGATTTCTAAAACTATTGGAAATGATAGGAAGGCATCTGGTATAGTCACTAAGAGGGAGGACACTCGGTTGTTCAATCCCAAAGAGCCTAAGCAACACAAGGAAGAAGATAGAATAGACAAAATTATGAATATGATAAAAGGCCTCCAAGTGAATAATGGAAGAGACAATTTTAAGTACAACCAGAATAATCAGGTACTATACAAAAATGATAGATGTAAATTGCAAGATATGCCTTAGAACAAAGGATGGAAGGATGGGAAACCAGTGAACAAATAATTACACACACCTGATCCATTGAGGAAGAACAACGATTTTGTGGAAAATTATCCTTGGTGTGAAGCTTGCAGAATGCCACATTGTTATGAACATTGTGTTTCCCAAAGATGGAAAGAAGATGAAGATCATAATGATGATCAGCAACCCAGATTAAATAAATTATCAACAGATCCTATGGGGGGATATGATGATTATATCTCTTTAGATGAATACTATTGCAAGGATGACCCAAATAGAGTATACCAATATGGGGACCAACAGGATGGTCATCCAAAATTAAGTGAATTAACAAAGGAGTAAAATAAAGCATACATAGTAGCTATAGTAAAAGAAGAGAGA
This sequence comes from Thuja plicata, assembly GCA_018584345.1. Lineage (NCBI taxonomy): Eukaryota > Viridiplantae > Streptophyta > Pinopsida > Cupressales > Cupressaceae > Thuja > Thuja plicata. Next base: position 3,417,529 of record MU226986.1, read on the forward strand.
AGTAATTACAAGTTAAGGAATAGAACAATAAATGTAGACAGACGGAAACCTGACTAGGGAACTGATCCAAGGAGGTAGAAGCACAAAAAAAAAATTCAAGATAAACAAGTAGAACCCCAGGACTTTCCAACAATGGTAAGACAAAAGGTGGTTAGTAAATCTCTTCCCAATCAATATTCTTTCATGTCTAATGCATTATCTCAAGTTAAAATATATGTTCCTTTTCTTGGAATAGTTAAAATACATGAATGTAAAAGTGAAGCTTTGAAAATATTGTCTAATATGGGTAATAAGGAAGATCTTAACCAAGAAGTGAAGGGTCCTCCAGCTATTTATTTAGGAACTACTTTAAGAAAAAATGGAAATCAAATTGATCCCTTTTATCTTACTCTATTGATAAATAATAGATTGGTAAAAAATTGCATGATAGATTCTGGTGCAGCAGTGAATATTATGCCTAATGATGTAATGAACAAATTAGGAATGAATGTTGATACCAAATTTGGTAGATGCTATGCTATGGATTATAGATCTATTCCTACTGTAGGTATAATGAAAAATGTTTAATTTAAATTTCCTAAATGTCCTTAAATGTCTTATAAAATGGATATTACTGGGGTTGAATTTCTTGCTAATTATGGAATGCTTTTATCTAGACAATGGTCTAGCTTAGTAGGAGGTATTATTCAATTAGATATTTCTTCTGCTTTTATTCCATTAAATGGTAGGGATGTAAGAATTGATAGGGAGGCTAGAAGTGCATACATTATTGAGGAAATGGATCCAAGCTTGATTACACATTTATGTCATTCTGATATGGATAACTTTCAAGTAAGTATTTCAAAACATGCAATGCATAACACTGAACCTATTAAATTACAAGTTGAAGAAAATAATAATACAATTTTGAAAATGTATTTTGATGGCGCTTTTTGCAAGGATGGTAATGGAGTTGTTGTCATTTTCTTTGCCCTTGATAAGAAAAAATTTAAGTATTCCTTCTTACTAGATTTTGAATGCACTAATAATGTTGCAGAATATAAAGCTCTACTTCTTGGTTTAAAGATAGCTAGTAAGCCTGGAATAAAATGTTTATGTATTTTTGGTGATTCTGAATTGATTATTTCTCAATTAAAAAGTAACTTTGTTTCTAAGCATCCTCATCTTAAAATATATAGAAATGAATTATGGGATTCTATGGAATTTTTTGTTGCTTTTTCTATTGATTGATGAGATAGATAATAAAATATCATTGTGGATTTTATGGCTAATTTGGCATTAAAGCATAATGACATCCCTTCTGAAGACGTAGTTCAACTTGAAGTTAAAACTAGGCCTACTATACTTGATAACATCAACAACTGGAAAAACTTTGAAGATGATAGAGATACAATAAGTTTTTCAGAATGTGAACAAGAATATGAAGATCAATTGATATACTTGAATGCTCATGTTCATCTAAAACCCAATAAAGCTCCAAAAGGTCTTGTAGAAATGGAGAGATTTTTTGACAATAAGGATTCAAAAACGGAAAATAAAAACACTAATGTCACAATGGATGAAGTAGAAAGGATAAAATTTGGAAGTGAAGATAATCCAAAAGAAGTATTTGTGGGTAAAAGTTTAACTCCCAAGATCATAACAAATATCATTAGATTATTGAGAAAATATAGGGATGTATTTTCTTGGTCCTATGATGATCTCAAAGCTTACCGAGGGGATCATTTTCAACATGAGATACCTTTGAATCCTAATGATAAACCATTTAGGTAAAGGAAAAGACCTATAAACCTTCATTTGAGCCCCTAAAATGAAAGATTAGCTAATCCAAATGAGGGATGTTGGTATAATAAAGCCAATTAGACACTCAACATGGTTTTCAAATTTGGTCCTTGTCAGAGAAAAGAATGGTGATATTAGACTTTGTGTGGATTTCAGAAATCTAAATGTATCATCATTAAAGGACAACTATGCATTACCTAACATGGAAGCATTATTACAGAAGTTCATGGAGAATGAATTGTTATCAATAATGGATGGTTTTTTAGGGTATAACCAGGTGAAGGTTAAAGAAGAGGAACAATATAAAACAACATTTACTACACCTTGGGGTACTTATGTATACGCTAGAATGCCTTTTGGACTCACTAATGCAGGAGCTACCTTCCAAAGAGCAATGGATGTAGCATTTGAGGATTTCATTGATGTAATTATGGTAGTATATCAAGATGACCTAACTACTTACTCCAAAAGGGAAGAAGATCACTGTGGACACTTGGAGCATATTTTTCAAAGAGCCCTTGAATATGGGATATCCTTGAACCCAAAGAAATTTTATTTTGCAATGAGTGAAGGAAAATTATTAGGACATATAGTATCCAAAGATGGGGTGAGAATAGACCTAGAAAGGATTGTAGCAATTGATAAAATTGAGGTTCCTAAGAGTGTTAAAAAGATTCAATATTTTTTTGGACAAATCAACTTTGTAAGGAAATTTGTCCCAAACTTTTCAAAAATAATTAAACCCATTGCTATAATGTTGAAGAAGGGTGCAAACATGAAGTGGACAAATGAAGATTTGGAGGCATTTGTAAAGATTAAAAATGAAATTAAGGAAGCCCCTATTCTCAAATCCCCAGATTACACTAAGCCATTTCAATTATTTTCTTTGACATCATATCATACCATTGTTGTTGTTTTACAACAAAAGAATGATGAAGGATATGAACAACCAATATCATTCTTCAGTAAAACCCTTCAGGATTCTGAATTAAACTATGATATCAATGAGAAACAAGCTTATGTACTTGTAAAGGAAGTAAAATCCTTTAGGCTTATTTGGTTGGTGCAAAAGTGTTAGCCTATGTTCCCAATGCAGAGGAAAAAGGATATATTCAGACAATCAAAAGTCACTGGGAGAAGATGCAAATGGGTAAATCAGATTTAGGAATTTGATATAGAGATCCAAATCACTAATATTATAAGAGGAAAAGGATTAGCAAGGTTGATGGAAGAATCAAATATCGATGCATTACAAATAAATCAGATTGATCTAAGTGAAACTCAAACAAGTATTGAAAGATGCCCTTGGTACACTAACACAATATATTTTTTGAAACACAGGAAGTGTCGTAAAAACCTTATAGATAGTTAGAAGAGAATAGTAAAGTTACAAGCATCTAAATATATCTTGATGCAAGGAGACCTATATTGGAAAAATAGGGATGGTGTACTAATTGTTTTGTTAGATACATACCAAGCTAAAGAAGTTCTTCAAGATATCCATGATGGATCATGTGGTGGACACTTTTAAGAAAAAACCACTGCACATACGATATTGATTGCATGATACTATTGGCCTTGCATATTTAAAGATTTCCATAAATATGTTCAGAGATGTCAAGCATGTCAAAGCAGGAAAGCTTAAATATAATGGTACATTACCTCTCAATCCTATGTCTAGTGGAATAATTGATACATCTAGTGGTGCTCATAAATGGATTTTGGTAGCCACCGATTACTTAACTAAGTAGGTGGAAGCGATACCAACTAGACAAGCTACTAGTAAGGTGGTAATCAAATTCTTGATTGAAAAGATATTGACAAGGTTTTGTGTTCCTCAGAAGATTGTTTGTGATAATGCTACATGTTTCAGATCTACAGAATTTATTGAATTTCATGAGAAGTATGGAATAAAGATCTCTTTTTCATCCCCTTATCACCCTCAAGGGAATGGCCAAGCAGAATCTAGAAACAAAAATATAATTAAAATTATCAAAAGGATGTTAGATAATAACAAAAGATCATGGAATTCAAAATTACCCCTTGCACTTTGGGAAGACACAATTATAGTTAAAAATTCTATTGGATATGCCCCATATGAACTTGTTTATGGAAATAAATCTCATTTACCACTGAATAATTTATTTCCAGTCGACACGTTTACAAATGAAGAACAATGGGAAGAAGTAGATTTCATGAAATACAAACTACAACAACTTGTAGAATTGGATGAGATAAGGAATAGAACTCATGAGAGAAATCAGGAATTGCAACATAAATTAAAATATTTCTTTGATAAGAAAACTTAAAAAAGGAAATTTCAGGAAGAAGCCCTAGTTTTGAGATGGAATATGTTGGAGATTTGCTTCTATGAAAATAATTGATTGTATGTTTGTCATTGATGACAACATATAATATACAATAGTGTTCTATATGCAATTATCAGTACAGATGTTCTGGATCTATGCATGTTTATTTCCATCATGTATACATGTTCTAGATGCTATGTACATTTAAGTCAAGTCAGATATGAAGTTTTAGTTAAGCTATGTTATTCTTTTATGATAGTTACAACGACAGAAGACTATCTTAGAAGAGCCGACGTAATAACATTATTTCTTGAGTTGTGCCTATCTTTGGGACATGTGTGTTTGTATTCATGTTGAGTTATGAGTTCCAGATGATTCTCTAAAGGCAAAAAACATTTTATAATAGAATCATAATGTTGGAGTTGATTTGGTGGAACCAACTTTGTGAAGCACCACCTCCATCCAGTTTGAGTTGCGTAATTCAAAATTGATTATGTGGTTGATATGGCCAACTAAATAAGTAGTGAATGAACTCCTTGAGCTGATGAAGATCACATCCTATGGAGAAGATACTTATAGTATTTAATTTGATGAACTCCAAGTGTGAATGACAAGAAAAGAGATAGAAAAGGTACAGAGAAGAATATCTGTTAAGTTTCATTCATTAAGGATCTATGTGTAGAAGCAGTGGAAGATCACATTACATTGGAACGGATTAAGACAGCAGGTCTACTCTATATTTTATCATTAGATATAGGGAATATCTATTCTACAAAAGGTTGTAGCCTTCACCATTGAAGCAATGAGCTTTTGGACAGTGAGTCCTCACCCTTAACAGGGTTATTTGTAAAAGACTCCTAATAGGGTCAGACCCTTAACCAGGTCACTATACTTATTGCATTGTAAAGAACAACTCCTAACAGGGTTGCAAGATCTTCTAACATGGATTATTATAAACAAGTATAGTTCATTGTGGGTGCTAATTCCCACTGGGGTTTTTACCATTTGGTTTTCCCATAACCAAATTGTGGTGTTGTCTATTGTGTTATCTGAATGTGCATTTACTTTATGGTATTCTAGAATTAATAAGAGAAAAGAATTAAATTAGTCGATAACTAATTCACCCCATCCTCTCAATTATCCTTTGGGACTATTCTAACAATTGGTATCAAAGCCAAGTGCCTTGAAGAGAAAGTCTAACAACTTAAGGTAGATTAGATGGCATACTTTATAAAAGAGAGCCCTAAGTTTGATGGAGAGAATTATCTGGATTGGAAGAACAAAATGATAACACATCTACAGTGTGTTTGTTTTGAGATCTTTGAGATAGCCACACAAGAATTTTCTATTCCCTCTTTAAAAGGCCTTGCAAAAGATGATGCTACTAGTAAACAAAAAGATACATTCACAACTAATGCAATTTCCAATGAAGCCCTTATAAGTACACTATCTGATAGTGAATTCTCTGAGATCAAGAAAGTAGACAAGGCATACACAATACAGAAGTATTTAGAAGACATGTTTGAAGGAGATATCCAAGAAAATAATGTGTGTAGAAAGACATGCAAAAAGAAATAAAACAATATTGAGATGTTACCTAAAGAGAACATCAGATCCTACAATCAGAGGATAAATGAAGCAGTTTCTAGAATCAGAAACAATGGTGGAGAAATTTCAGAAGAAGACATAATGGACAAGCTGATGACTACATTGACAACAGACTATGAGAGAAAGATCAATATTTTAGATGAAACCATGCAATTTTCAAAGGACTTCAAGAGAGAGACTTTGATCATTAAAACCTCTGCATTTGAGATATCAAGATTGAAGACTAAACCCAAAAGTGAAACAACCTTCAAAGCATCAATATGTGGTAAGAAAACTTGACACATTTCTAATGAGAAAGAAGAAGTTGATGAAGAACTAGAAGAAATTATTGCCATGATTTCTAAAAGAGAAAAGAAAGGAAAAGGAAAGTATGAAGGACAATTTCCATTCAAATGTTTTTCATGCAACAAGATTGGTCACTTTGCATCCAAGTGTCCCACAAGAGTCAAGAAGTTTAGATTTGATTACAAACCTAAATACAAAAAGGAATGGTACCATGCTGAAGAAGGTGTAACAGATGAACATTTAGGAGAGGATGAAATTGGATTCATTTCCCTTAAAGACATGGAAAACTTTCTTGAGGAAATGGACATTGAAGATGAGAAGGAAGCAGAGGAGTTAGCCCTAATTTCAAAAGCAGACATCATAACTGATTGGATCATTGACAACAGATACTCTTACCACATGACAGGTGATAAAGATAGATTTGTTCATCTGGACAAGTACAAAGGTGGTATGGTTAGATTTGGAGATAACACTCCTAAACCTATCATAGGTAGAGGATCTATCACCCTAGATGGAAAGAACAAGACATATGATGTTCTGTATGTTGACGGATTACATCACAACTTACTAAGTGTTGGACAGCTACTTGACAAAGGTTATCATTTGAAATTCAAAGAGAACAAATGCATTATTAACAACAAAGAAGGAGACATGATTACATCAGGCTCAAAAACAAAAGGTAATGTTTTTCAGATCAATTCAGATGTAAGTTGTTTTGTTGCAAAAGTGGATGAAAGTTGGTTATGGCACAAGAGACTCTGTCATATCATTTTTGACAATATAGTAAAGATAAGAAATATCAAGGCAGTTAGAGACCTTCCAAGTATTCCAAGACCAGTTGACAGAATGTATAGGGAATGTGTTATGGGAAAGCATGTAAGGAGCTCTTTTAGAAGCAAGCAGAACTAAGCTGAAAACAAATTAAACCTAGTGCATACAAATTTATGTGGTCCTACTCAAACAAGATCATACTACAGAGAAAACTATTTCATTTTGCGTGTTGATGATTTTTTAAGGATGATGCGGGTTGCATTATTAAAGGAGAAGTTTGAAGCCTTTGATAAATTCAAAATATTCAAAGCTAAGGTTGAGAATGAATCTGGAATAAAACTAAAAGGTCTAAGATCAGATAGAGGAGGAGAATTCACCTCTGACTAGTTTTATGAGTACTGTGAAGAAAATGGGATAAAAAGATAGTTGATTGATCCTAGAACCCCTCAATAGAATGTGATTGCAGAAAGAAGGAACAAGATCATACTTGATACAGCATGCACTATGATGATTGAAGGAAAAGTTGTGCACACTTATTGGAGAGATGCAGTTAATATAGCAATCTATACTATCAACAGAACACAATTAAGGCCAGGCGCATATAAGACACCTTATGAACTTTGGTTTGGTAATGTACCTACAATAAAATACTTTAGAATCTTTGGTAGCAAGTGCTACATGAAGAGAGATGATGGTGTTGGTAAGTTTGATGCTATAAGCGATGAAGGTATTTTCCTTGGTTACTCTACTAAAGGAAAAGCATACAGATGTTTTAATTTGAGATTAAAGAAGATAATTGAAAGTAATCATGTAAAGATTCATGAGAAGTTAATGGTTCAAGAGAGGTACTATGAATATGCACCTATGATTGAGTTTGAACCCAAGCCTAGCAATAAAGACACTGTTATTGAAGAAATTTTTGATTGCATTGATTTATGATGTAATGAACCTGAATCAAGCATAGAAGTATCACAGATTACAGATGAGGATGTCACACCAAAAGTTCCAAAATTCACATCTAGATACCATTCAAAAGATGATATCATTGGAGATCAGAGCAGTAGTATTTTGACTAGATCTAAAGAAAAAAGTTTAACATTGGTTGAAGAGGTATGTTTAATTTCACAGATTGAACCTTTAAGTGTTGAAGATGCTTGCAAGGATTCTGATTGGCAGAAAGAAATGGAAGAAGAATTAGATAAAATAATTAAAAATGATACATGGGAATTGGTTCCTAGACCTAGCGACAAAAATGTGATTGGAACAAAGTGGGTATTCAGGAATAAGATGAATGAAGATGGTACAGTGGTTAGAAAAAAAGCAAGACTGGTGTGTAAAGGATATGCACAGAGGGAAGGAATAGATTACACTGACACATTTGCCCCTGTGAGCACACTAGAAGCCATTAAGTTATTCTTGGCCTATGCAACATTCAAAGACTTTAAAGTATACCAAATTGATGTCAAATTAGGATTTCTAAATGGTGACTTAAAGGAAGAAGTCTACACAGAACAACTTGAAGGATTTAATCTATCAGATAAACTAGACATGGTATGTGGATTGAAGAAAGCACTCTATGGACTTAAACAAGCCCCAAGAGCTTGGTATGAGAGGCTAGATGGTTATCTTACCAATATTGGATTCAAGAAAGGAGCAATAGATTGCAACTTATTCATAAGAGAGATACCTGATGGATTATTACTTCTTGCCATATTTGTTGATGACATTATCTTTGGAGGTAATGACAAGCTTAGTGTAGAATTTGCAAAAGAAATGCAGAATGAATTTGAAATGAGCATGACTGGTCCTATAAAATATTTTTTGGGATTGAATGTAAAGTAGACAAATAAAGTAATATTCATAAATCAGTCCAAATACGTGAAGGAAATATTGAAGACTTTAAAGATGGAAGACTGTAAGCCAGTATGCACTCCTATGATAACAAGAAGCAAGCTTTATAAAGAGGATAATTCAATAGTAGTTGACAAGACATTGTACAAGTATATGATTGGAAAACATATATATCTCACTTAATCTAGACCAGACATATCTAATGCAGTTGGCATTGTTGGTAGATTTGTAGCTAAACCCAAACAGAATCACCTAATGGCAATTAAGAGAATATTCAGATATCTAAAGGGAACTATAGACTATGGTTTATGGTATCTTAAATTAGATAATGTACAAACAGATGTACAATGGGAAGGTTGTATTGATGATAGGAAGAGTACTTTAGGAGGAGAAATATTTCTTGGAGATAGGTTGGTTTATTGGATAAGAAAGAAGAAGAATTGTATCTCTCAGTCAACAGCAGAAGCTAAATATGTTGTAGCAACATTGAATTGTTCAACAATGGTTTAGATCAAGCAGATGGTTAAAGATTTTGGTATTCAGGTTGATTATCCTATTGTTATTCATTGTGATAACACTAGCACTATCAACATGTCCAAGAACCCTATGATGCACGCAAAGACAAAACACATTGAGATCAAATACCATTTTCTTAGAGAAAAAGTTGCAGAAAAAGAAGTAAAATTGGACTATGTGAGAACTAAAGAATAGTTGGTAGATATTTTCACAAAGCCTTTATGAAAAGATACTTTTGAGTATCTCAGGGAGAAGTTGGGAGCAATTCCCTTTCTCAAGTCTGATTAGATAAAGAAGCTAGTACATCAGTCCATGGTGACTGATGAATGGTTGACTACTCTATTTCTAGAGTAGTACCTGTGCCTAATTATTTATGGTGCCCTTTGTCATTGATGTCAAAGGGGGAGTATTAGTAAGGGGGAGCATATAATCTGGGGGAGTGTATAGAGAAACAGTGTAGAGGAAACTTTGATGAGGATATTGAGAAGATTGTAAAAAGAAGGAAGACACTTTGATTTGATGATATCATATGTTTGTTGGAATTATGATATATTTGTCATCAGTGAAAACACTTAGTGAAAATACTTATTTGATTCTGAATGCTTACCGAACTCATCACTCAGTCCACAGCCTATACTGAGCATTCACCGGTTAAACAGTTCATACCGAGCAGAACAGTGGTCACTGAGCATATGAACAATTCAGCGGTTATCGAGAAGAGCAACATGTACCGAGTAGATGGTAGTCATCGAGCTTCACCGTAGCTACCGAGCCAACCAGGAAGTCAGTTACCACCGAGTCACCAGCGGTTACCGAGTGACAATATAGCTACCGAGTCACCAACGGCTACCGAGTTCCAAGCTACACTTCGGGATTAGTATGGACCGAGCTTCTACTCTTACCGAGAGCATGACGATGCCGAGTATTGTAGTGGATGCAGAGTATTAGAAGATCACCGAGCCAGCTTGAGGAACCCAAGCTTCTACCAACTCAGTAATATTTTGTTTACTTATGTAAGGCCAACTTAAGAATAAGATTATGTTATTAATTTGTATTTGGCCGACCTTGTGAAATGTAAATTGTAATTATGGACGGTATATATATGTAATGTATTATACCATCTGATGTATGGAATTATGTGAAAATATGGATATGCGAAATTAGAAAGAGCAGAGCAGAGACTGCAATAAGGCAGCAGAGCAGAGCATTTTTGCAAAGTCAGTAAAGGAGCAGAATTGACATATCTATCACAGAAGGAGATCAGTACACAAAGGATCTTATCAGCAATAAAGTTGTAATTCAAGATCTAATGTTTCATCCTAACAGTTGAATAAGTTTGTAAATCCTTTAACCGGGTAGACTTAACAGTCTTTTGTAAATCTCCTAACAGAGTGCATACTTCATTGTATGTTTGTAAATCCTCTAACAAGGTGGACC
>MU226986.1:3445059-3459631 GCA_018584345.1 Thuja plicata
ATTTGACACTCAGGTCGAGTAGAGTCAGTTAAAACTCAGAATTGCCTAGTACAATAGGACTTTGATGATTTAGAAGAACGACAAATGCAACAAAATTGGTTAGGGTTGCAAGATGCCAATTTTGGGGCGTTACAATTCTCATCCAAAGACTCCCTTGGTCCTTGAAATATAGATTTCTCCCACTTATATTAATCTATGTTTCTGATAACATTCTCCCTCTATCATCAATCTCTCCATTAGTAATCTTTATGACATACACTATTCTCTCCCTCTTTCACTAATCGTTATGACATACAGTAATCTCTCAATCTTTGACAACCAATGACAAATACACCAACTGACATATTCAATGAAGTTGTAAGGTACCTGTTTGTACAGATTCATATGCAATAAGCTCTAAATATTTGCATCAACATATGTGTATTTTGCAACTCAATTGATGCATCACTAAATTGAGTGTTAGTGAGCCTTAGTTAGGCGAGTTACCCCTAGCTTTGCTATAAGATACAAAAATGCATCCTTAGATAATGGTTTTGTGAAGATGTCTACAATTTGTTCTTTAGTATTCACATATTCCAATCTCACTTCCTTGTCCTAAACCAATTATCTCAAGAAATGATACTTTATTGCAATTTGTTTAGTCATATAGTATGCATCACAAGGTTCTTTGAAATGTTAATAGTACTAGTGTTTTCATAGTAGATAATAGTTGGTTCTATAATTTCCCCCTTCATACCTGAAAATAGTTGTTTGAACCATATGATATTTGAATAATTTATTGCTGCAGCAACATACTCTTCTTCTATTGTGAGAAATTTAGTTTTGTTTCTTGCTTGTCCAAGAGACTAATCTCTTTCCAAGAAATAATTCTCCACCATTTTTTCTCTTTTGATCATCAACATTTCCAGCCCAATCAACATCAGTAAAAGTCTTTAAGTCAAAGTTTCCTCCTTTCTTATACCATAATCCATAATCTTGAGTACCCTTAAGATATCTAAGAATCCTTTTGATAGCCATCAAATGAATCTCTCTAGGATTAGTTGAAAACCTTGCAACAATACCAACTGCTAATGCAATATCAGTTCTGGTGGGAACAACATATTGAGGTTTACCAATCATAGATCCATAGGTAGTCTAGTTTACTTCCTTTGAACCATCATCCTTAGACAACTTATGTCCAATAGGCATAGGTGTTCCAACTGGTCTGGAGTCTTCCATCCCAAATTTCTTTAGTATCTCTTTGATGTATTTAGACTGGGTAATGTAGATACCATCCTTCATCTGATGAACTTGACCAACAAAGAATTTGATTTCACCAAACATAGACATTTCAAATTCCTTACTCATATCTTCAGAGCATGCTTTGCATAAATCATCATATCCAGTAAACAATATATCAACAACAAATATTTTTGCTAATAGTATCTTGTTTTGAGGTCCTTCTTTGATATACAAGATACTATTGTCATTAGTTCTCTAAAATCCAATACTTATCAATTAACCATATTCCTTTTGTTAAGATCTACAAAACCTTTAGTTTCTCAATGTAGACATCCTCTTCAAGAATTCCATTCAGGAATGTAGATTTTACATCAATTTGATATACCTTGTATCCTTTGTGTGCAGCATATGCTAGAAGAGTTCTGAGTCCTTCAAGTCTTGCAATAGGAGAAAAAGTTTCTCCATAATCAATACCCTCTTCTTGAGCATATCCTTTGCATACAAATCTTGCCTTGTTTTTGGAAAATTCTCCTTTTTCATTCCTCTTGTTTGTGAAGACCCATTTAGTACCAATCACATTTTTATTTTTTGGTTAAGGTATAAGAGTCCAAGTCTTTTTCTTTTCTATCTGCTAAATCTCTTCATTCATTGCTATGATCCAAATTTCATCATTCAATGCATCTTTAATAGTTCTAGGTTCAATTTAACCAAGGAAACATGTACCTTTAATTTTTTTCCTTGTCATTACACCTTTTGTCTGATCTCCAATTATTTGTTCAGGTGCATGATGCCTTCTGACATATTTTGCAAGTACAAGATCCTTCCTTCTTGATTATGGGCTTGTTCCACTTGGTTCACCATGCTCAAAAATTTTGTTCTATTCTTTTGTCTGATACTCAGGTTCCACTGTCTGAGACTTAGATGCCTCTGTCTGAGACTCGGGTTCCTTTGTCTGTGACTAGGTTCCCTATGTCTGTGACTCAGTATCTTCTGTCTATGACTCAATTTCCTCTACCAGCAGCTTGGGTTGCACATGTGGCAACTCAGGTTGAACTATTTGGTTTTGTGCAGATGAATTAAATTTTTGATAGGGATGTTGTCCAATAACCATTGCTTGTGTCTTAGGTATAGTATCAGGCTCACAATATAAAAAAATTATGTAATCCCAAGGTTGTTTACTGCTCTGTTCTTCACCTCTTTCTGCAAACTCATCAATCCTTACATTCCCACCTTCTATGACTTTATGAGTAGAAATATTCAAACATTTACATGCTTTTCTTTTACAAGAGTAGCCTAGGAATATACCTTCATCGCCTTTTACATCAAATTTTTCATTTATTTCTTCTTTCAAGATGTAACATTTTCTTCCAAATACTTTTAAATAATGAACATTAGTTTTATAGCCATACAATAATTCAAAAGGTGTCTTCTCAGTACCTTTCTTTAGTTGAACTCAGTTCAAGGTGTGAATTGTAGTGCTGATGGCTTCCTTCCAGTATTTGGTAGCAATATTCTTTTCAATCATCAGGGTTATTGCACAATCCATAATGGATCTGTTCCTTCTCTCTTCTATACCATTATTTTGTGGAGTAGCTAAGGTAGATACTTATCTTTTCATTCCTCTTTCATTTTAGAATTCATTGGACATGAATTCTCCTCCTCTGTCAGATATTAAGCATTTAAGTTTCTTTCCTGTTTCTTTTTCAACTCTGGCTAGGTATTGCATCATCTTAAAATGGAAGCACTTCCATTCTAAGAATGTTTAGCCCTCTTTAGGGGGTTTTTTTTACCACCATCATAGTTTCCCCTCATTTCTACATCCTCTCTCACTTTTGTGTCTATTTAGGACCCTGATTGGGCCTCTCTGGGAACCTTCCATCCCATCTGGCATGTGTTCTAGGGGTCTTGACACACTAGGTCAAGTTTGGCCTCGACCTTGACCTAGGTCAAGGATGAACTCGACCTTGACCTGGGTCCCCCTTTCAAATCTGGAAGTCTCTCAGCTACCGAAGGTCATCAAAAATTCATTTCCCGCTTCCAGGTCAGTTGTTTTGGGTTTTGAAGCAATGATTCTTAAATTATATTTAATACAGGTCCTCTTCTAGGGGCATGGGTTTAATTGGAATTTAATTCTCCTATTTCAGACTCTCTAGAATATTATGCCCTAGTTTCATATAAAAGGAAGCCTTCTCCTCTCATTTTCTCTAACCATGAACTAAGTGATAAGAAGGATAATGTCAAGCTCTAGGTGAAGAATAACTATCATCAAGCACGAAGAAGTCAGACATTGTTCTACATGTTTTCAAGCTTTCAAAGTGTTCAAGTCTTCCTCTCAAGAATTCAAATTCTCCATTGAAGATCAAGGATTCAAGCTTTCAATGATTTGAAGGGATTTGGTTCAAGCATTCAAGATTCATCATTCAAAACCCTAGATCTATCCATCATGGTGTTATGATCTTCCTTCAAAATCCTTTGTGCATCCTCAAACATTCATTTTATTCTCTCTTCAAGGTGGATTCCAAGCATTCAATCATGGAGGTTTATGGTTTCTAATTGAGTCCAAGCTTTCATATTTACATAGTTATTTATATTCAAAATACAATTGCATATCTATTTGAATATCATAACTTCATTATTAGCTTTACTTCTACTACTTGATAGCACTTTTTATTTCAATTATTGTTTTCAAGGTTAATTCCTAAATTGGGTTTTTGACTAAGGCAAACCCCTCCCCAGAACAAACAAAACATTTTTCTTGCAGATACAGGTTCGGAATAGTAGATTGGAACAAGGATTCAGATACCCTTTTTTGAAAACTTGCAAGATCTGAAAACAGAGTTCCTGTTGGAGACTTTTTAGGTCAATTCTGCCCTATGTCTACCTTTCTTGATCAATGGTGACATTAACTTGAGGGTAGAAATTGGAACTGTGTTAGAATGGAAAAATATTTCTGGGTTTTGTTCGTCTCTATGTTTCTATTCCAGATCCAGTCTTAGATTTTCTAGAAACTGAGTGTAGGCCCCCGAAAACAACTTTCTTCAAATCAGTAACATCTCAAGGTTAGTAATTTTCTCATATTCATTTCAATTAAAGTTCTTAATCTTTCTAAATCTATCACATACTCTCTTTTATAAAATGATAATTAGGGTTTATCTCTTTAATCCATATACTTAATAGGTTCATTCACTTATGCAATGATCCTTTCTTTAGGGTTAATAAATTTGGATCTTCCCTTTAAGAAATTTGGGATTAAGAGAACAATCCTACCCTCCTCACACACATATTCATTAACATCACCTATATCATTCCATAAAAAAAATTCTTAAAGTAAGATCTCTTATGTTACAAATTAGATCTCCCACATATTTGATCTTACATTTTGGTGAACCCGCGATAGACAACTCTTTCTTTTTGGTGTTAGATGCTTTGCCTCTTTTTCTTAGAGACTAAATCTTGCATATTAAATTTGTTTTATTTTATGCTCTTGCATTTTAAAAATACAAAAAAATCTACATAATCATAAAAATATAAAAAACATTTCTTGCATTTCATTCACTATGAAGATCTTTAAGATGCTTTCGAGTATGGCTTATTTTCTCATTATGCTTCTTTTAGCATCTATTTATAGTACTTATGATGTTTATGAAAGTATCATCCATTTCATTATGTTTTTTAATCTTCACGTTTCACTTACCTATGCTATTTTTGGATTAACTAATATTAGTCTTCCTACTTTCAAAACTTTTGTCAAGGATTTGTGTAGTGGACTTATTACTCTTTTGGATTATGTGAAGAATTGGGTAGATGATACCCCATCTACTAATCTTCCTAATGCTTATCCTATCATTCCTAATCTAGAATATAATATTCCTAATCCTATCAATCCTAATCCAATTCAAAATATTCCTATTTCTATTTCTCCATCTTCAATCCCTAGTTCTTCCCACATTTATGATGGGGCTCAAGCTAGGATTCATGATAATGATGTTCAAGAATTCTTTCATTTACCTTCCCCTTCCTATCCAATCTATGATGATATTAAAGGGAAAAACAAAGAAACCTCTTCTAATCCTATTGTTCAAACATACACAACATTTTATCATGAACACCATAATCAATCTCCTCCTATCGAAGCTTTGCAAGATAGGTACACTATTGGATATACTATGGTGGATAAACAAGGCTATAAAGGTTTAGGGCTTGATATCAATGAACAAGGCATTAAAAACCTGATTCATTCATCTCCTAAACAAGATACGCATGGTATAGGTTTATCACCTCCTCCAATCAAGGTAATGGATCTTAACCATCATCCCCCTCTTCATGTTCTTCTTCCAACACCTTCTTTACATCACCGCGATACTCCTCAAGATGTGGCTAAGAAAGTGTATGTCCAATTAATGAATTCTAAGAAAAAATCTTCAAACCTATTTTGAGAAATGATCTCTCTAAATAAAGATGTCATTTTCATTATAGCAATACATATTTACTTGCTGATTGTGTGCATTTTAAGTGATATGTTAGAGAAAGAGCTACCTTGGGAATTATATCTCATTCCCGTGCAGTATTACAATTTCTTCATAATTTTGATATAGGGCATTCCCCCATTCTTTTATAAGTTAGATCATATTTCTTCTCTTATCTTTGCGTGATTATGGATCTGGGTGCCACTCCACAATGTGCATGAAGTCAGGAAATTTCTCGACTTGGAAAATTACTACCTGAGATTCGTTGATGGCTATTCCAAGATCGCAAGTCCTCTCACAAACCTGTTGAAGAAAGACAGAGGATGGAAGTGGGGGGATAAACAATAAACTACATTTGAAGCTTCGAATGAAGGAATGAAAAAGGAACCATTCTTGGCCCTGCCAAGATATGTCCAACCCTTTAAAGTCCATACCGATGAGTCTGATTATGCTATGGGAGGCGTTATGATGCAAGATGGTCATTTGATTGCCTTTGAGTCTAGAAAACTCAATGCTAGAGAGAAGAACTACTCAGCACACACAAAGGAAATGACAACAATAGTGCACTGTCTAAGGACTTGGAGACACTACTTGATGGGCATGTCATTTGTAGTCAAAATGGATAACATTAGCTCCACATACTTTAAAACTCAAGAAAAACTCACTCCAAAGCAGGCAAGATGGCCGGAGTTTCTGGTTGAGTTTGATTTTGAGTTGGTGTTCAACCTAGACAAACATAATTTGGTTGCTAATGCATTGAGAAGGAAGGCATAGCTTGGGGCTTTGGAGACATTGGGTCAAAGCCAAGTCATGATGATTGATGACATGACTAAGAAGATCAAAGAAGGATTGGAAAATGATTCTCAAGCATGACAGATTGTGTTGCAAGTTTGTGCAAGGCAGACAAGGTGATTCCCAATACATGATGATATCCTATATTATGAAAATACTCATGCATACCTTCCAAAATGGAAGAACCTTCACAGTGATGTGTTGAAGGAATGCCACGATTTTGTTTGGCCAAGTCACCTGGGGAAAAAGAGAACTATGGCGTTGTTGGAAAGAGGCTTTTACTAGCCCAATATGCGGGATGATGTAGACAAATATGTGAAGACCTGCCTCACTTGCCAATAGGATAAGGTAGTCACTATGCAGCCTGACATATTACTCCAACCTCTCCTTGTTCTAGTTTGGCCTTGGGCCAGTGTGAGCATGGATTTCATTACCCAGCTCCCCAATGTCGATGGCCATACTAGCATCATGGTGATTGTTGACAGATTTAGCAAACATTGTTTTTTTGTCCAATGCAAATCACCCTGTACTATAGAGGTTGTGGCTAAATACTTTCTTAAGTATGTGGTGAAATACTGGGGCATTCCTTTGAACATAGTAAGTGATCAGAATCAACGATTCACTTCCATCTTTTGGAAAGAGCTATTTAAACTGATGGGAACTTGGTTGCTGATGATTTCTTCACTGCATCCCATAAGTGACAAAAAAATAGAGAGGATAAATGGTATCTTGGTAGATTACTTGAGGCACTTCATTGCATTAGACCAAAGGAACTGGCTAAGATTGCTTGATGTCGCCCAGTTTTGCTATAACTTGCAGAAAACTAGATCATCTAAGTTCAGTCCATTTGAGCTTGTAATGGGTCAACAACCGCTCACTTCCCATACTATTTTGGTAGGATATCAGGGAGATGATGCAAATGCCACAAATATTTTGAAAGCATAGAATGAAAGGATTGACTTGGCAAGATATCATTTGATAGAAGCTATAGATAGGATGAAAAAGTTTACCGAAAAACATAGGAGAAAGGTTGAATTCAATGTAGGTGACAAGGTATTAGTTTGAATGGATCTGGATTAGTTCAAGGTACCTAAAGGCCTAAGTACATCCTTTGTGAGGTGTTGGGATGGGCCCTTCACAATTGTGCAAAAGGTTAATCTAGCTGCCTACAAGATCAACCTACCAAAACATTTGGAAACCCATCTAGTATTTCATGTCTCTCAGCTAAGACCGCATCACCCCGATGAGGAAGAATTACTGAGAATCTAGATCATCAAGTGTCACAAGTTCTTGCAATGAAAACTAGCCTAGGAGGAAAGCAATTCATTCATGAATTCTTGGTCATTTTTGAGGGATAGGAACGCATAACTGCTACTTGGGAATGCGGTGAGACACTTTGGTGAGACAAAAATATTATCATGGAATTCCTCAAAGCGAGGAACTCATCTAGACTATAATAATCAGCTAAGGAGTGATACTCCCCCTGTGCAAAGAAGATTTGCAAATGCATCAGGGATGATGCCTCAATTTGAGTGGGGGAGGATGTCATGGGTCTGCACTGGGTGACTTAGATCTACATTGGGTTTTGTCTAAGTCTTTTGTCTCATCAACATTTGGGGTTTGCATCAGAGGTTGTAGACGATGGGCTTGGGCTTGGCGCATTTCTTTTGCATTGGATATTGAGTAGGCTGACTTCCCTAAGTGGTTATGTAATGTCTATCCATTGATTGTAGATGACTTATGTAATTTGGTCTTAGCGTAAGTCATGGTACTGACTCATCTAATTCATCAAGGTGTATTGGCAGTTACAGAATTATCTTAGCCATTATGCATATCTCGAGGAGGCCTACTATGTTCTTTGGCCAAGGCAATGTTTCCTTTATAAGGAGAGCTCATTATAGCTCATTTCATCAATCAGTTGGTGGTGAAGCAGCAGCAATGATTACCAAGGAGCAATAGTAGGTGTGTGACTTGGTGATGTAACTATTGTAGCACTGTGCTTAGAACATAAGTGTTGTACTTCTTGTTGCTAAGGTATTGCAACTTTGTATCTTGTATGAGATGGAAGGGCTCGAATCATTATCTTTATACATGGGGGCAATCTATATTTTTCAATACACCATCCTAACCTTGTCTTGTAATTCAATTTGTAGTGATAAGGAATTCTAGGCAAATTTTCCCCACCCATAATTTTGTCTGTGTTATTTCTTGTGCATGCCTTACTTTATATTTGGGAGTTACAAATCTGATAAGTCTTCTGCTGCATTTAGTGGTGACGAGTAGTCTGGAATCCTCGCTGTGAGCTACTTGCTTGAATAAATGACTTAGATTGCCAGTGCCGATGGTATTTCTCCCAAAGGTCCCTATAGGGGTCTCTTAGCTAGGGGGAAAGAGGTATTTTATTCCAACCTTCTAGGACCCATTATGCTCTTAGCATGTATTTTTTTTTTTTTTTAATTGGTTATTCTTTCTATATTCTATTCCTATAAATTTTTATTATATAATCATTAATGATATCTTTTCTAGGGCATTTGTTTTGTAAATATGTCTCTTTTTCTATAACATCTCTTGATGTAATTTGATATATCCCTTCCTTTCACCCCTGGGGGGCAAGGTGTTTCTCTTCTTCCTCTATCTAAGGATATACTTTTCTTAGCTTAGTGGCATTTTTTATCATACAACATTATTTCCTTATAAATATTTATGTTTTGGCTATGGATACCCTCCTATATGGAGGTGATTGTCCTAGGTCATCACCTCTTCTTTATTTTTCAAATTATGCTCTTTATAAACTCTTTCCTTTTCTTTGGGTTAGAGTTTGACTCCTTTATTCTAAGATTTCTCTTCCTCTTCATCGCAGGGGGCTTGATGATTGAATTTTTGGTCCCTCTTTTTCTTTGGAAGATGATATTTTATCCTAAGCACTCCTCTATGGTGGGGGTCTTGATGATAAGATCTCTTCCTCTTTGAGGATCCTTTTTGCATATGCGACATATCCATTTCACGATTATCTATGTTCTTAAAGGTAAGGGTTAATACTCTTTGCTAAGGATATAATGTATATTGTTGTTAAGATGGATATCTCCTTACCTTGTGAAGTAGGTATCCTCTTTCTCTTCCTTATCCTACCTAGTGGGTAGTCATGATAAGGAGGGGGCATATATAGGATCTCCCTTATATTATATTTTACATTAGTTTACATTTTATAACATGCTAAATCCTTGGAAGGTAACACACATAAGTTGCTAAATCCTGAAGAGACACACTTTTTTATTTTTATTTTTTGCTAAATCCTTAGAAGGTAACACACATAAGTTGCTAAATCCTGAAGAGATATGCATTTTTAATTTTACAATATGCTAAATCCTTGGAAGGTAATGCATATAATTTGCTAAATCCTGAAAAGACACACATTTTATATATTTCCATAGTGATACAAGAATATGGATCTATGGATATTTTAAAAGCCATCAGAAGACGCATTACAAGTACAAAGGAAAGTTTATGGGTGAACCTATTGGGCTCTCCCTCCTTGGTGATTCATGGTAAGGTGGGCATCTAACTAGGTGAGGTAATCACTATCTCTTTTTCTCTCTTTCTCTTTCATGCTAGTAGGATTAGATCATGAATCTATGTTATCTATAGTGTTCCTCTTGTCTTACTTATGTAATCATAAATTTTTTCTGTGATTAATTTCTCTTTACTTCCATATCTTTATGCATGTATTTTGAGTTAGAATCCTTGGTCTGGGGGCTCATGTCCTGGACTTAGTGATGTTCTACCTTGTTGTGATCCACCAGAGTCTTTCTTCTGACTTTACCGTGAGTATGTTTGATTTCCATACTCCTGCTAAAGTGGGGGCTTAATGTATCATCTTAAAATGGAATTACTTCTATGTTTAGAAATTTTATCCCTCCTTAGGGGTTGTTTTTGACCACCATCATAGTGTCCCCTCATTTCTGCATTCTCTCTCACTTCTATGTCTGTTTAGGACCCTGATTGGGCCTCTCCAGGCACCTTCCATCCCATATTGCATGTTTTCCAGGGGTCCCCACTCCATGGGTCAAGGTTGACCTCAACCATGAATTAGTTCAAGGATGACCATGACAACCTTGACCTAGGTCACCCTTTCAAATTTGGAAGTTTGTCAGCTACCGAAGGTCATCGAAAATTCATTTCCAACTTCCAGGTTGGCTTTTTTGGGTTCCAAAGAAAGGATTCTTAAATTATATTTAATATAGGTCCTCTTCTAGGGGCATGGATTTAATTGGAATTTAATTCTCCTATTTTGGCCTCTCAATAAGATTGTGCCCTAGCTCCATATAAAAGGAAGATTTCTCCTCTCATTTTCTCTAACCATGAACTAAGTGATAAGAAGGATAATCTCAACCTCTAGGTGAAGAATAACTATCATCAAGAAAGAATAATTCAACCATTTTTCTACATGTTTTCAAGATTTCAAAGTGGTCAAGTCTTCCTCTCAAGCATTCAAGTTCTCCATTGAAGATCAAGGATTCAATCTTTCAAGCCTTTGAGGAGATTTGGTTCACGCATTCAAGATTCATCATTCAGAACTCTAGATCTATCCATCATGGTGGTATGATCTTACTTCAAGATCCTTTGTGCATCCTCAAAAATTCATTCTATTCTCTCTTCAAGGTAGATTCAAAGCATTCAATCATTGAGGTTTATGGTTTCTAATTGATTCCAAGCTTTCATATTTACATACTTATTTACATTCAAAATACAATTGCATATCTATTTGAATATCATAGCTTCATTATTAGATTTACTTCTACTACTTCATAGCATTCTTTATTTCAATTATTGATTTCAAGGTTAATTCCTAAATTGAGGTTTGACTAAGGCAAACCCACCCCCCAAAAAAAAAAACCATTTTCTTGCAAATACAGGTTCAGAACAGTGAATTAGGACAAGGATTCAAATACCCTTTTCAGAAAACTTTCAGGATCTGAAAATAGAATTCCTGTCGGAGACTTTTTAGGTCTTTTTTGCCCTAGGTTGACCTTTCTAGGTCAATGGTGACATTCACTTGAGTGTAAAAATTGGAACTATGTCAGGACAGAAAATGATTTCTGGGTTTTGTTCATCTCTATGTTTCTATTCTAGATCTACTCTTAGATTTTCCAGAAACTGAGTGCAAACCCCTGAAAATAGCATTCTTTAGATCTATAACATCTCAAGGTTAGTAATTTTCTCATATTCATTTCAATTAAATTTCTTAATCTTTCTAAATCTATCACATACTCTCTTTTATAAAATGGGAATTAGGGTTTCTCTTTTTAATCCATATCCTTAATAGATTGATTAGCTTATGCATTGATCCTTTCTTTAGGGTTAATCATTTTGGATCTTCCCTTTAATAAATTTGGGATTAAGAGAACAATCCTACCCTGCTCACACACATATTCATTAACATCACCTATATCATTCCATAAACAAAATTCTTAAATATAAGATCTCTTGTGTTACAAATTAGATCTCCCACATATTTCATCTTACAGGTACCATTTGAAATTTTGAAAAGCTTTTAATTTTTCTTTGAGAAACATAGTAGTCATCATTCTAGAATGATCATCAAAAAATAGAATGAAGTACTTCTCACCTATGTAACTTTTTGTTCCAATTGGTCAACATAAATCAGTATATACCAATTCCAAAACTTCGTCTATATTGTAGTTATTTCTCTTGAAGCTAGTTTTTCCCATCTTCCCAATTTGACATTGTTTGCATATTGCGAATTCAAGTTTCTTCAGAATAGGAATTCCTCTTAATCTTTTGTTCTTCTTTATGTTAACTAGGTTATCAAATTTCACATGACATAACCTTTTATGCCATAACCAGCTTTCTTCTACTTGTGCAATAAAACATGAACTTTCGTTGATATCAAGATAAAATAGATTACCTTTTATTTGTCTCCCAGTTCCAACTAGGTTTCCCTTACCATCCAGGAGCTTGACATTACCATTAATGAATTCTACCTTGAAACTAATGTTATTTAGCTATGCCACACTTAGTATATTGCACCTTAGTCCTTCAACCCAATAATAATTATCGCATTTGATTCCTTTTGTTAAGGAAACACAACCTTTACCTTTTACATAGTAGGGTTCATCATTCCCAAAACTGACACTCCCACTATCATAGTTCTCAATATGTTCAAATTTTGTTTTATCACCAGTCATGTGGTGAGAACAACCACTATCAATTATCCAAGTGTCATTCTTAATAATATGACAATTTATAGTGTTGTCTTTTAATTATCTTCATTATCTGACTCATCCTTAATAGCAATATAAACCATTTTATCTTTATCTTCATCACTATCAGAATCTTTAGCAATGTAGCAAGATTTCTTACCTTTGTCTTTGTTGCTTTTGTAGCTATTGTAATCTTTCTTGCCTCTATACTTGTTGAAATTTTTCTCACCTTTGTCTTCCTTGTTTGGGCACTTAGCAGCAATGTGACCGACTTCATCACATGAAAAGAAAATTAATGGTATTCTTCCTTTGTATTTTCCTTTTCCTTTTGCAGCTCTCCTTGCAAGTAATGATTCAATGATTTCTAGATCTTCGTCATCACTATAGTATGTCACTTTCATTCATTTTTCCTTTCATATTTCCAAGGTTTAAATTATCTTTGAATGGAGACTCAAGATTGCCAAGATTGGGAGAGTAATTGTCAAAGTTATCCAACTCAAAGGTTGTAAGTCTTCCAACTAGTCCAGCTAGATTTACACCATTACTGCATCTCATTTCTTGAATAGTTGAAACTCTAATTGCATAGATAGGAAATAAAGTTCTAAATACCTTACTAACCACTGTTGTGTCTTCAATTACTCCACCTGCAGCTCTTATGGTACTGACACTTTTCTTGATTCTTTCACTGTATTTTGTAATGTCCTAGATCCTTCTTTCATTTCATATGATCAAATTGACCTCAGAGACTTTTTGATTTGTCTCTCATTACATGGACATGCAGTTTGTTCCACATATCAAAGGCAGTAGGGTATTCCTTGACTTCATCAAATTTGGAATAGCTAAGTGTAGAGGCTATATCAATCATCATTATTTTATGATGCTTCATGTCTATCATTTGATCCATATTCAAAGGTCTTGGTGGTTCCACATACCTATGGTACAAGAATTGAAAACCAATATCTTCAATGGTAGATAGATGTAGTCTCATCAAATCTTTCCATGCAGAAAAAATTTCTTTGTTAAGCTTCAGGATCTCCCTTCTGTAAGACATCTCTGATCTTTAGCTCAGGTCTTGAAACCTTCCCTGTAAGAAATTGTCATTCTGATACCAATTGTTGGAAATGAGTTGAGTAATTGTAAGGGGAAGGGTGAGTTAGTTACAAAAAAAATAAATCCAAGTCCCTTAGATGTATTAAACAAAGTTGTCACTGTTGCTCGATTAACATAGATATTCTACTGTCACTCGGTTAACATAGAAAATCTTAAGATATTAAATATGAATATCTTTAGTTATTAATTGCAAAAACATAAACCACAAAGAAAATGAAATGTACATAGATAACACCAAGATTTAACATGGAAACCCAATATGGGAAAAACCACTAATTGCAACTAGTCACTATTTTTCACTCTTCTGAAGTGAGCCATGTTAAGAGCCAACCCTGTTAAAGGTTACAATAACACATTGTTATGTGTGCCCCTGTTAGAGGATTTAATCACCCTTTAAGGAGTGGCCTTGTGAGAGGTCTTCAAACACTTCAATGTAGAAATGTCACCTTGTGAGAGGATTTATAAAAGACTGTTAAGTCTACTCTCTTAAGAGATTTTGATCATTGCTACAATTGTTAGAAAGTAACAATGGATTGGATTATTTTGATAAGCAACTGTCTTTTCTGATTTAGATCTCTATTCTGGATTAAGTACTTGATCCTCACTGATCGGATATTTTGTTGCAGTCCCCTATGTTCTATCCTTAATCAGAATCCCATCTGATTTCACATTCACTCTTCATATCACTTACACACTTCCACACATTATTTCTCAATTAAATCCAAGCTTGACCTTATATATATCTATATATATATATATATA
>MU226986.1:3459731-3474823 GCA_018584345.1 Thuja plicata
CGACTACATATAACCAATTATCCATAGAATATAAACTAATGTTAATCGGTTGACACTAACTATTTAACTCGGTCAACACTGAAATCCTTCAACACCCGACCAATGCTATAATGCCCGAGTGAACTTGGTTAGAACTAAAACTCACTTTGGTCCTCTTCAATGCTCGAGAGTGCTTGGCATCAACTGACTCTGCTCAGATAGGATTAGACATTTTTGTAAACATCACTATACTTGTGTAAACATTAATGACAATACACAATTGAATAATTGTCATCAACAATATGTAGGTTGAGTTTAGTACAAAAAATATCTTCCTCAAAATAAACTCCTTAAAAAGAGGGGAGTCTATACAATGAAGATCATTTTTTTCTCATTTTTGGGGCTTAAATTTCCCTCACATGAGGTTCTTGGTTAAGCAATATTTAGAGATTAGGGATTTTGATATTGTTCTATTGTAGGAAACTAAACTATCAAAATATGGGACTTCCTTGATTTTTTTTTACAAACATTGTAAAAATGTCTCCTTGTCTACAAAGGTAACTTTAGTGGGCATGGAAATTCTTTTGAAAGATATTAAAGTAGAAGTTATTTTATTCCTTTATTAAAATTTGGATTTTATTAATCATTCAAAAGGACTATAAAACACTAAATTTTTCTTTTTAATATTTATGGATTGATTAACACTGCCACTAAGAAGAGAGTTTGGGATCAACTCACTCCTGTATCCAAACCTCTTATCAATGAATTGATTCTATTTTGTGGTTATTTTAATGTTGTTCTTAATGCCTCATAGAAAGCTATAGGAATCATCTTCATAAAAAAATTCATGGAGGACTTCAATAATTTCATTCACAATATAAATCTTCTATACTATATTCCTAATAATGGACATTTTTCTTTATGGATGAAATTCCATTCCTTAGTTTTTCCTTTAATAATTTTTTTTTTTTAAAATCAATTGATACATTTGGAAACCATTAAAGAAAAGATAATTGAAGGAGTAATGTCTTGATATTAGAAAGAAAGGAAAATCCATTATCCCCATAGGTTTGAATTCAAGAGTTGATTTATAAGTAGCCCTATCTTCATGTACATTGAAAAGAATTAAGAAATGATATGAACTCAGGTTAGTCAAAATAAAGGAAAAATAATCAAAACAAGAGGACAACCTATTTTATAAAGTAAGAAATCTATCAAAAACATATGAAACTTATCTCATTTATTTGAGAGAAATAATTTCTCTTCTTACAACACATATAATTAAATTTATACTCTAAGAATATATTTTATATGTCTAATGTCACCGATAACAAACAACAACAAAAAATAGAATTATCATGAATTTAACTTCTTCTCATATCTTAAAAGCCTATAAGTATAATAAGATAAAAGCACTAAAATCATTCTTAAACATGTGTAGTTTCTCACGCAATAGAAAAAGGCCACTCTTATGTGTAAACCATGGAGAAGGAATGTGAAAAATGGGTTTTATTACTAGCCATATTTACACCCAAAAGTGGTATAAAACAAACACAAATTCTACCATCTCAAACCCCAAAGATAGTTAAAAATGATGTAGTAATAATAACTTAGTCTAGTGTACATGGGTTCATGGAATGAACGCAATTAATAGCCAATCATTCTAATAGTACATGTGCAGAAAATATACAAGCCATAACATGGACTAAAACAAGTGATAGAAATAAGGAAGCACACACAGCTAAGAAGGGGGTTAAATCAGTCCTGTCCCAAATCTCAAAACCTTAACAAAATCTTAACCTTAAATCTTAGATCTAAATGGTGAACATTAAAAAAAAATATCATAACTCATCAACCATCATATAACACCAAGATTTTTGGTGTGGAAACTTGGTTAAGGGAAAAATTGAGGTGAGGATCAAACCCAGAAGATGATGTATTCTATTAGAATCACTTTACCTTGTTAAAGGTATTAGAAGGGGAATGCACATGCATTTAGGCACACTGCCTAGAGATAACTCATCAAATAGAATAAGGGACACAACCATAAGGAAGGCTCACTAACTTATAAAAGCCTTAGGTTACAATCCATAGTGGACAACAGTCCACTATTCAATGAATTGACTATTAACACCTTCATTTTTCCAATATAGTTCCAATGAAGTCCATAATACATTAGATATCTACCATAATTACATATCCAATTATACCTCTTTGCACATTCTCTCATACACCCATATGCTCTCTCTCTCTCTCTCTCTCTCTCTCTCTCTCTCTCTCTCTCTCTCTCTCTCTCTCTCTCTCTCTCTCTCTCAAACAAAATCACAAATATATGCATCTCTTTATACAATTCATGAACCTTAATTCCTCAAGGTTTGCCAAACACCTAATTACAAATATTTAATTAAATACAATGCAATCTTCAATGTAAGCCAAAGCATGTCAAATAAGATATAGAAATGATCCAAATCTTCATCCTTGAACATGGTACAACTCTAAAAAAAATTCTTCAGCATTCGCAACATGCTACACCATCATGTTGACCAAGAACATGAAGAACACCATCACACCTCAAGAAAATCACCAAATGTAATCACACCAATCAATGTGATCCCAAAATGTGAATATAACACAATCTAGAAACATCAAAAATCACCATGAAATGGAACATTAACAACCAAAACAACTTTGTCTAAAAATTCAACGTCAATTGTGCAATGTTCATCAAGAACATGAACATGAACCTCTATTAATCAATAAAAAGGATTATAGTCCTTCAAATCATGAATTAGACAAGATTAGGACACAAATCCATTTCCTAAATATATTAATAGGTTAGAAACCAGAAATATTGAATAAGGAATCCACATCAAACCAAAACCTATTGTATTGTGTCTCCCTAAACAACAAAAATACTAGTATCTGATCAAACATCCATAATTCATTCAAATCAAAATGCTAACATCTATAAATCAACATAAGTCAATTAAAGACATCCATAAAACAATTTGTATGTGTTGAAGCATCTGATATTCAACACAACAGTCACACATAACCAATCATGTCACCGAACATCTCAAGAAAAACACAAGAATACTATCTCAAATAGTAGAAATATGTTCACATCAATGTCAGCACACATATGCATGATATTTCTACAATCTCCCCCTTTGGCATTGATGACAACATATGATGTGAAAAAAATCAATGCATAAAGAAATCATATCAATAGTACCACAACAATATCCACAATATTATCTTTTAGAGTCTCTAAAAAACCTTCTCCCCTTGAGAACAATCTCACCCCATAAGTTGAATGATAATGTTTTTCACATGATTGTATTTACCCTTTTGACACCGATGTAAAATGAAAATTTATAAAAAATAACTATGTCTCTTAAATGCATGAAAAATGGATAAACCATACCGTTGGATGATATTAGTTTTGGTTACTGATCATGCTGTTAATATTCATGTTTTGTCACTGATATCAACATATATTTCTATGGAGAAGATAGACTGACTACTTAACTGGAATGAGTGTACAACCACTATATAGATGAATCAGAAGGATCAAAGTTGGATTTATGTAGGAGGCTGTATCTTGACCTTACTCTTAAGGTTTCTTGACTTTCAGTTACATTATGTGGATGTTATAGTTCATTTGGTGTAGACTATTTTTTTGGACTGCAACTGTAATTCAGGATAGAGAAGGTCTTTGTGTTTTGGGAATATCTTACTGAGGAAGATGTTTAAGAAATTGCGAGCTTATTGACAGAGAGCCGACATATAATAGTGAAATGGGTTGAGTTTGAATTTTTTTTGGGTACTGATGACGTTAGCTATGGCATGTGTTTTGGAGAAGACCTATTTCCTAGCCGACTTTAGACTTGTAACATGTGGAAATTAATTATGAGAGTAGATTGTGGATCTAGAAGTATTTTTAATGAATTTTAAATGTTGTATACTTGTTATAAGTACCGTGTGTATCTTAGCAAGGGATTATGTAATTATTTGTATGATGAGAAGCCTTAATTGGCCGACCTAGTCAATGATGTATTAGGAAAGCTTAATTGGCCGACCTAATGGCTAATTGTAAAATGGTATATATGAGTGATCTTTTCATTTGCAAAAAGTGTGGCAGAGAAAGAGAAGAGTAGAGATTTGTGAAGCTACGAAGCTTGACTACTGGATAGAGAGTAGTGTTGATACTTCATTGGAACTGATCAAGCAAAGATAGTTGCTACCCGACAGTTCACTGGATTGGGTATTTAATGTATACACTTGATGTGGATTGTAAATCCTTGAGGTTGGCTTTAACCTTCTTTTTGCAGTGTGCCTTGGTAGTGAGCCTACTATTTCCTTTGACTCCTAATAGGGTATGTCTCCTAACAGGGACTGTTTACTATAATGTTGTAACAAGCTCCTAATAGGACTAATATCTTTTAACAAGGATTCTATACTCTCAGTAAATTATTTGTGGGTGTTAATTCCCACCAGGGTTTTACCTTTAACAAGATTTCCTCGACAAAAAATCTTGTGTTATGGTGTTGACTATTATTGTGTTATTATCTACATTTCCTAATATGGTTAATAAAGTTTGAAGTTTAATAATCTATACTACAACTGATTCACCCCCCACTCTCAGTTGTCTTGTGGACTGTTATTCCTAACAATTGGTATCAGAGCTACTAGTCATTAGAGAGAAAGTTTAATAGATTGAGGTGATCCTGAAGATAACTTACTATAGGAAGGATAGTCCAAAGTTTGATGCTAAAAATTTTGACAGTTGGCAGAACAAGATGAGAACACATATGATGTGTCTAGGACTTGACTACTGGATGATCACAAAGAAGACAGAGAAGTTAGCGACTGAGGAAGAATTAGAGAAGGCCACTGAAGATGAAAAGAAGTTATTTTCATGTAATATGGTTGCAAGGGAACCTTTAATCAACGCTCTATCAGAAGGATAATTCACTAAAGTAAAGGACTTGGATTCTGCATGTGAAATCTGGACAAGACTGGAAGTAATATATGTTGGAGATAGATTTACAAAGAAAGCAAATTTAAGGAACTGGAAGACAAAGATGGAATCATTAAAGATGAGAGAAGATGAGAACATCAGAGCATATGCACAAAGAATTACTAAGGTGGTGACTGGTATTATGAACTCTGGAGGAACTTAAAGTGAAGAAGAAGTAATTACAAAGATACTGAGATCTTTGACATCTGCATATAGAATTCCAAAGAACAAACCTGATTTTTTCAAGTCTAAGTTCTCAAAGGATAAGGAATGCTATTATGCTAGTGAAGGAATATCTGATGATGAGGATGGTAAATTTGATGAAATTGGATTCATTGCTATTAAGGATGATGAACCTACGCATGAGGAAAAAGCATTAGTATCTTAAGTTGAAAATAAATCGTAATGGGTCATAGATAGTGGTTGTTCACATCATATGACTGGAGATAAAAATAAATTTGTCAGTTTGAAGAAGCATGATGGTGGTTTTGTTAGATTTGGTGACAATACTCCTAACCTTATTAATGGGATTGGATCTATCTCATTGGATGGTAAGACTAACACTGACAATTTACTACTTGTTGATGGACTCAAGCATAATTTGTTGAGTGTTAGACAACTAGTGGACAAGGGTTATCAACTGAACTTCATCAATGGGAAATGTTCTATGAAGAGTAAAATAGGAGACTTGATAGAATCTGGTACTAAATCCAGAGGTAATGTATTTGAACTAAACACATTTGAAGCTACTTGTTTTATTGCAAAGATTGATGACAGCTAGTTATGGCATAGAAGATTTTTTCATGTTAATTTTGACCACATTGTGAAAGCAAGTATGAAAAAATTAGTAAGAGATCTACATAAACTTGTTAAGCCATATAACACTATGTGTAGAGAATGTTTTATGGGGAAATAGACTAGAAGCACTTTCAAGAAGAAAGCCTATTCAGCAAAAGGAAAGTTGGATCTGGTGCATACAGATCTGTGTGGTCCTACAAGAACAAGATCATACTATGGTGAAAGGTATGGGTATGTGCAGGATCATGGTATGCCAAACCAGGCCCTTAAGTGGCAATGAAAATTCATAAAATAAGGGTTAGGAAAGTTGACATAAAAATTTGAACAAGTTATCAATCTTATATAAAAAAATATGTAAGAAGGGAATCTGTAGAAAATTTAATTTAGTTTCTTTTCTACAAGCCATTTTTTTAAAAAAATATTCTATATCGCGAAATATCAAATTTATATGCAGTAGTATGAAAAATTTAGGAAAAAGATAAGAAGTAGGTGTATGTCTGACCACCTTAAATACAATAAAATGATAATATTTTTTTACAAGATTATAGATATAAGTAGTAGACTCATGTTCGGATGTGATGCATATTTTTTTCTAATTTTTTTCTAAGTAAATAATTAATTATGATTATTCTACTACAAATTTTCCTAGATATAAAAAATTTCGTGTCTGACCACCTTGACTTAGTCTAAAATTCATCAAATTGAAAACTTTTTAATTTTTTATTGTAGTAGGAAATGCATAGAATGTGAATTAGGTTTAGGATTTTGAAAATGTTATATTGTTTGAAAGCTATAGCTATTTTTCAATCAGTCTATGAATCAGGACTAAAAAGATAAGAAGTAGGTGTATGTCTAACCACCTTAAACACAATCAAATAATAATATTATTTTACTAGATTCTATATATAAGTAGTAGACTCATGTACAGATGTGACGCATTATTTTTTGTAATTTTTTTCCAAGTAAATAATTAATTATGATTTTGTTTCTACAAATTTTCCAGAATATAAAAACTCTCATGTCTGACCACCTTAACTTAGTATAAAATTAATCAAATTGATTTTTTTATCTCTTTTTCTTATATTAGGTGAAGCATAGAATGTGACACATGTTTTAGATTTAAAAAATGTAATACCATTTAAAAGTTATGGATATTTTTAATCAGTCTACCAATTAGGACTTCTTTTTTACATCGCCACTTTTTGGCATACCATGATCCTACACATACCTGTATTTTATACTCTTTGTTGATGAATTTTCTAGAATGATGTGGGTTACATATTTGATAGAGAAATCTGAGGCATTTGACAACTTCAAGTTGTTCAAAGAAAAAGTTGAGAATGAATCTGGTTTAAAGATGAAATGTTTGAGATCACATAGATGAGGAGAATTTACATCAGAACTATTTAACACACATTGTGAAGAAAATGGAATACATAGAAAAACTTCAGCTCCTAGAACTCTACAACACAATGGGATACTAGAGCGAAGAAATAGAACTATATTAGATGTTGCTAGGACTATGTTGCTAGAAGGAAATGTATCACATGTTTATTGGAGAGAAGCAGTTGACACTGTTGTGTACACACTAAAAAAAATTTAGATAAGAGAAGGTACAAATAAAACCCCTTATGAATTATGGTTTGATCATACACCTACTGTGAAATATTTTAGAATATTTGGTAGTAAATGCTATATCAAGAGAGATGATGAGATAGGCAAGTTTGATGCTAGAAGTGATGAAGGAATGTTTCTTGGTTATTCTACTAAGAGTAAAGCATATAAATGTTTCAATCTGCGATTGAGAAAACTAATTGAAAGCGCCAATGTGAGGATAGATGAGAAATTTCAAATTCAAGAAAGAATTTATGATTGTGGTCAGATAACAGAAACAAGAGAAGTTGTTGTTGAACTTGAAGAACCCTTGATGATTGAGTATGAGAATGAAGAAGAAGAATAGGAAGAAGCTACTGAGACATTGAACACTCCAAAGTATGTCAAGAAAAACCATCCTGAAGATCAAATTATTGGTGATGCAAGAAAAGCCATGATGACTAGATCTAAAGTCTATTTTATTTCTCAAGCTGAACCCAAGACTACTGATGAAGCATGTAAAGATGAATCTTGGACTAAAGCCATGGAAGAAGAACTAGAGCAGATAAAGAAGAACAATACATGGGAGTTGGTTCCAAGACCTAAAAACAAGAATGTGATTGGAACTAATTGGGTTTTTAGAAAAAAAATGGACGAGGAAGGCATAGTGGTAAGAAATAAGGCTAGACTTGTATGTAAAGGCTACTCACAACAAGAAGGTATAGACTATGAAGAAACATTCACACCTGTTGCTAGGCTAGAAGCTATGAGACTATTCCTTGATTATGTTGCACATAATGACATCAAAGTGTATCAGATAGATGTGAAATCTACATTCTTGAATGATGACCTAGAAGAAGAAGTGTATATTGAGAAACCTGATGGTTTTCCTTTGACAGATGATGAAAACATGGTTTGCAGACTAAAAAAGGCACTGTATGGACTGAAACAAGCACCGAGGGCATGGTATGCAAGACTGGATAAACACCTACTTCATCTTGATTTTAGAAAAGGTAATGTAGACAATAATTTGTATTTAAGAACTAATGAAGATGGAACCTTAATTATAGAAGTTTTGTTGATGATATCATTTTTGGAGGAAATGATAAAATGAGTAAGAAGTTTGCTAAAGAAATGTAGAATGAGTTTGAGATGTCAATGATTGGTGAGATGAAATTTTTTCTTGGTTTGCAAATTAATCAGAGTAAAAATGGTATATTTATATCTCAAATAAAGTACCTTAAGGAAATTTTGAAATTTTTTGGAATGGAAGATTGTAAACATGTTGGTACACCCATGATAATAAGAAACAAACTAACTAAAAGTGATGAGACTCAAAGTGTTGGACAGACTAAGTACATGTCAATGATTGGAGGTCTACAATATTTGACACACATTAGACCAGATATTACCAATGTAGTTGGAATTGTGGCTAGATATTAGGTAGATCCTAAAGAAACACACTTTTCTACTATGAAAAGAGTCTTCAGATATCTGAAAGGAATAGTAGAGTATGGATTATGGTATGAAAACATTGATGATTTTACTTTGTAGTATTTTACTGATGTTGATTGGGTAGGTAATGTGGATGACAAAAAGAGCACAAGCGGTGGTGCATTTTTCCTTGGGAAGAGATTGGTTTCTTGGATAAGAATGAAGAAGAATTGTATTTCTCAATCTACTACTGAATCATAATATATAGCTTCTGCAATTAATTGCACACAAGTTGTTTGGATGAAACAAATGCTGGAAGATAGTGGAATAATTTTCAAGGAGCCAGTGGTTATCCATTGTGATAACACAAGTATAGTAAACATGTTGAAGAATCATGTAATGCACTCAAAGACTAAACATATTTATATCAAGTATCATTTCTTGAGGGAGAAGGTAGTTGCCAAGGAGATTAAACTGGAGTACATAAGCACAAAGGAACAGATAGCAAATATATTTACTAAACCTTTTCCAAAAGATGCTTTTGAATACCTCAGAGGCATGCTTGGGGTGATGGCCCCTCCCAGTGGTAATTAAAATGATGCAGATATGCATCAATCTAGTGGAGCTCAGAGCCATATTATTCTCTGGACTTGATGTATAGATCTACTCCTTAGGGGGAGTGATCATAGGAGGACACTATGGAGCACATTTGGGTGATCTTGCACCTGATCGAACATGAAGATTTGAAAAAGATACTAAAGACTGCAGATGAGTTATGGCACCCTTTGCCATTACTACCAAAGGGGGAAGGAATCTATGAGAAAATCCCTACTGTTTTGGGAAACTTATGTTGAGGATATTGAGAATATTTTATTGAGAGAGAGTACTTTTGGGTTGATGAATATGGATTTTCCCATATGTTTCCATCAATTCCAAAGGGGGAGATTGTTGGATGATATCAGTTTTGGTTACTGATTATGTTGTTAATTGATGAAGGGTGCTCCCCTTAATAACACAAACACATAATAGAAACAGAGAAGCAACAACAATTTGCAAGAACAGAAAATGGACTTCTTATTATCTCCACAAATGCGGAATTACAAAATTTCAGAATTACAATATGCAAAGCCACATGGGCATTCCCCTTACAATATTCTGTAGGACAAAGCCTCGAATTATTACCCAGATCTACCCATAACTGTCCCGAACTGCCTAAGACAACACTACAGGCCTTCTTTATATAGGCAATTTCCACCGCCCGAGAAGGTTCCAGAAATTTAGCCCTTAGGGCCGACCAAACTTAGAATTATTTTATTTTCATTTTAATACATCAAAGTCGGCTCAGAATAACTTTTGAAACCCGAAAATTCTGAAGGAAAATTATTTTCTGCTATTTCAGGTGGCCCAACTTCCGAAGACCATAATTCATCACCAGTTGACCCGATTGACTATTATAACCCCATTTCGAAAATGCCACAAAGCGCTCTACAACAACTTGATTATGTAAGCATCATCGAGCCCAAGTTTTGACCTCATTTGGGGCCTCTAAAGCCTTCAAAATTGAGCTCAAAGTTTCTCTACCCTGTTTTCAATACTGAAAATTTTCAATATCTTCAAAACTAGACCTGATCTAGCCATGAAACTTCACTGGCAGGCTGATATGACTGAGATGAACCTCCACATGCAAAATCAGAACATTCTGAGATCATATGACCAACTTACTAAAAATAGCAAGTTTTATAAATAGTAGCTATGCACAAGGTAGCCCTTATTGAAAAGAAAACAGAAATATTTTTGGGTGATGCAAGATTGCCCTTACACCCAGGATACTCCTGCATCATTAATATTCATGTTTTGTCACTGATGTCAACATATATTTATATGGAGAAGACAGACTAACTACTTAACTAGAACGAGTGTATGGAGACTGTACGGATGAATCAAAAGGATCAAAGTTGGATTTATCTAGGAGGTTGTGTCTTGACCTTACTCTTAAGGTCACTTGACTTTATGTTACATTATGTGGATGTTACAATTCATTTGGTGTAGACTATTTTTCTAGACTACAACTGTGATTCTGGACAAAGAAGGTCTCTGTGTTTTGGGTATATCTTACTAAGGAAGATGTTTCAGAACTTGCAAGCTTACTGTAAGAGAGCTGAGATATGATAGTGAAATGGGATGAGTTCAATTTCTATTTGGGTACTGATGATGTTAGCTGTGGGATGTGTTCTGGAGAAGACCTATTTCTTGGCCAACTTTAGACTTGTAATGTGTGGAAATTAATTACGAGAGTGGATTATGGGTCTGGAAGTATTTGTAATGAATTGTAAATGTTGTATACTTGTTATAGGTACCTTGTGTATCTTAGCAAGAACTTATGTAATTATTTGTATAATGGGAAGCCTTAATTGGATGACCTAGTTAATTATGTATTAGGAAAGCTTAACTAACCGACCTAGTGGGTGATTGTAAAAGGGTATATATGAGTGATCTTTTCATTTGCAAAAAGTGTGGTAGAGAAAGAGAAGAGAAGAGATTTGTGAAGCTGGGAAGCTTGACTGCTGGATAGAGAGCAGTGTTGATACTTCATTGGAACTGATCAAGCAAAGATAGTTGCTACCAGATAGTTCACTGGATTGGGTATTTTCTATATACACTTGATGCGGATTGTAAATCCTTGAGGGTGGCTTTAACCTTCTTTGGGCAGTGTGCCTTGGTAGTAAGCCTACTATTTCCTTTGAATCCTAATAGGGTCTGTCTCCTAACAAGGACTGTGTACTGTAATGTTGTAACAAGCTCCTAAAAGGGCTAATATCTTTTAATAAGGATTCTATACTCTCAGTACATTATTTGCGGGTGTTAATTCTGACCAGGGTTTTACCTTTAACAGGGTTTCCTCGACAACAAATCTTGTGTTATGGTGTTGAATATTACTCTGATATTATCTACATTTTCTGATATGGTTAATAAAGTTTAAAGTTTAATAATCTATACTACAACTAATTCAACCCNCCCCCCCCCTCTAAGTTGTCTTGTGGACTGTTATTCCTAACACATACTTGACTATTTACCCCCTGAGTAGGAGCCTCCAAATCATCAATCTAGATTAAATATATCTCTATAAGATCAATGGATCGATGCACATCAATGTATCTTTAGCTCTGATCAGGAGGGAAAATCATACCAATCTTACTAACAGGATACTCAAATTTTCCTTTGGCAAGGGTTTTGTGAAAATTGTATCTGCAATATTCTCCTTGGTATTTACATATTTCACTTTGATTGCCTTCTTGTGTACCTGCTCTCTCAAGAAATGATACTTAATAGATATATATTTTATCTTTGAATGCGACATTGGATTATTTGAAATATTAATTGCACTTGAATTGTCATAGTAGATAACAATAGGATCATCATATTCTATTCTAATATCCTTCAATATTTTCTTCATTCATACCACTTGTGTATAACTAACAGTAAAAACAACATATTTTTCCTTGGTGGTAGATTCACAAATGCAATATTTCATTTTTCTTCATGAAGAAACTAACCTCTTACCCAAGAAGAATGCACCTCCACTTGTACTCTTTTTTTGATCAATATTACCGGCCCAATCCACATCAGTAAAAGAAATCAATGTGAAATTATAGTCTTTAGGAAACCACAAACCATTGTCAACTTTCCCTTTCAATTATCTCAATATTATATTAACAAAAACAACATGTGCTTGTTTAGGATCTACTTGAAATTTAGAAACAATGCAAACATCATTCATAATATTAGGTTTGGTCTATATTAAGCGCAATAATCCATCCACCATAGATCTATATATTATTTAATTTTCCTTAGGGGAATAAGCATATTTTGTCAATTTGCAACTGGTAACCATAGGCGTAAAAACTGGTTTTGAATCTTCCATGCCAAATTTCTTCAGCAACTTTTTGATATACTTGAACTGAGATATCAAAAATTCTTTTTTTTGATTGTGTGATTTGCAGACCCAGAAAGAATTTCATCTCGCCTTTCACATACATCTCAAACTCTTTTTGCATCTCATTATAAAACTCTTTACTCAATTAATCATTCCCACTAAAAATCATATTGTCCATAAATACTTTAACAATTAAGATGTTTGCATCATCAATCTCAAAGTACAAGTTACTATAAGAAGTAACCTTGTTGAAACCAAGCTTCAATAATTACTTATCCAATCTTACATATCGGGATCTAGGGGCTTGTTTCAATCCATACAAATATTTTATTCAATTAGAAAAGCATGTCACATTGATCAGTCAATGGAAATCCATTAGGCTTCTCAACATAAACTTCTTCGTCCAACTCTCCATTCAAAAATGAAGACTTAAAATCCATCTTATATACTCTAAAATCTTTGTAAGTAACAAATGTTAGAAACATTCTAACAATTTAAATTTTAGAAAAAGGATAATTTTTTTCCTCATAGTTAGTACCTTCCATATGTGAGTATCCCTTACAAAGAAATCTAGCTTTATTCCTAACCACTTCACCATCCTCATTTAATTTGTTTTTGAATATCCATTTAGCTCCGTTCACATCCTTATTCAAAGGTTTGGGAACAAGAATCTATGTTTTGTTCTTTTCAGTCTAATCCAATTCTTCTTCCATAGATTTAACCTAACTCTCATCTTTATAGGCTTCGTTAACATCCTTAGGTTCAATATTAGAAATTAGACAAATCTCGTCTCCATATTTTGCTAACCTTCTCCTAGTTTAATCACCTTTATTCCTATCACAAATAATCTTATTTTTAGAATGATTTTTCCTTACATACCTTGGATTCTTAGGATTTTCATTTGTAGTTGAGTCTTGTGTCTTCACTTCTTCCTCATTTCAACTTCTTCATCTCGATCTACTGAAACATACTGATTCTTATTTTAATTATAGGCTTGTATTCCGTAATTGTCTTCTTCATCATCTGAATCATATATGCAAGATCTATCTTGTTTTTGACAAATTTCATTCACTTTTACATTAGAAATTTTAGCTATCTTTCTCAACATGTTATTGTAACATTTGTATGATTTTCTCTTTCTTGTATAACCAAGAAAGATACCTTCATAAAATATAGGATCAAACTTCCCAAAATCTTCATCTCTTTTGATATAATGTTTTCTTCCAATAATTCTATAATATTTCACACTAGGAACATGACCATATCATAGCTTATAATGAGTCTTACTAGTGCCTTGCTTGATTTGAACTCAGTTTAATAATATAGGCTTTAATATTAACCACTTCTCTCCACTTGACTCGTGGTACATTTCCCTCAAGAATCATTGTCATTGCGGTGTTTAGCATAGTCTTGTTTCTTCTCTCTACAATACCATTCTTTTGTGGAGTCCGTGGTGTAGGCATTTTTCTCTATATCCCATACTCTTCACACAATGCATTATATTTACTATATGTAA
Source organism: Thuja plicata (assembly GCA_018584345.1). Taxonomy (NCBI): domain Eukaryota; kingdom Viridiplantae; phylum Streptophyta; class Pinopsida; order Cupressales; family Cupressaceae; genus Thuja; species Thuja plicata. The sequence goes on from MU226986.1 coordinate 3,474,009, forward strand.
ATTTTCCACCTCTATCAGATCTCAGACATCTCAATTTCATACTTACTCTGTCTTCATAATTATCCTTTAAAAATGTAACCTGCATCATCCTTCAGCAATCATCACTGAATAATATGAAATAACTATCTTCATAATAAGTTATAGGTCTAGCAGGACAATACAAATGAGTATGCACAAGACCTAACAATATAGTTGAAGAATAAATATGCATAATATTGCGGTCACAAGGTCACAAAGATTCAAATTCTTACCTCAATCTATATTAAATATAAGAATACCAAATATGAATATCACATAGTCCAACGTCTCCAATCACATTTGTTCCAAATGAACTAATAAAAGTAGTGAATCCAAAATCTGATTCCTATCCCCCTTTTTGATAACTCACGCACCCCCCCTCTCTTTCTCACCCCAAAAAGATAGATATGTTGTAACTTTCCTCTTCGCTGAATCCACTATCATTCTATTAGAGCTTCTCATTTTAGTAATGAAATAATGGTTAATGGTTGAGAAAAAATTGCTTCCACAATGTTAATAAGTGTGAAAGCAAAATGGTCCCCAGATTTGCCAACCACTCTCTCCATTATAATCTCAGGCACACAAACACATTAATCAAAATTATTATTATTATTTTTGCATTACATTATTTAAAATTGTCTACTACACAAAAGTATTTAATTTAAGCAATAACTAGTATCTCCACATATAGAAAAACCATTGTAATAGATTAACATTAAGGAATTTTAATATCACCTTACCAATAATTATGATTAATAATCATGTTATCAATTGAAATATATATATATATATATATA